>JAECUM010026696.1:0-44293 GCA_016617855.1 Megalonaias nervosa | reverse complement strand
TCCGTAAGCAAACAAAATATGCATGTGTAATAAATGCGATAGCAACATTAATGCCTACCACATTGCAGGCATCATTTATGTATTAATTCAAGATTTTTCCTGCCTTTTGATTACATTTCATTCACACTTGCAGGCATACAAATTGAAAATAGTTTATAAATTGTTAAGAAAAGTAAGGGGTTTATATTTGCCTTTCATTAGACGGCTGACTCGGGGAAAGTCTTTCTGTCATACGAAATTTATCAATGAGTCTCATCATGTCCCCCAGAGAGAGAGAGAGAGAGAGAGATGTCTATTATTTTGTGCATATGCCTCTATAGAAGTATCTTGTCATTACCATTGCTTAAACGACAAAAAAGTCAAAGAGCCAAACAGTAGCATCGCTAATACCGAACAAATAGGACTTTCTTTATAAAGCTGGTGGATAAACATTGAGAAACAGACAAAATCAGGAAATGTTTTATTTTTGCATTGTACAAGTGTTATTTTCTTTTCGGTGTGTGTGTGTGTGTGTGTGTGTGTGTGTGTGTGTGTGTGCCAAGAGAAGTTTTCTAAATTATCAGCCATAATATAGGAGTATTTATTGGCAAAACGCAAACTCTATTTCAATGGTCTTAACATAACTAACTAACATGGTGATTCATACACTCTGATATTGAGGGGTACAGTCCTGACAAATTCATTGAATTGAAAGTGCTTACCTTGCCATCCCCCACCACCAATAAAGAAGGTAAACTAGACTGTTTATTCACGGACGACTTCAAATTAGCAATGATAAGGTTTTTACTAAAACACATAACAAAGTGATATTGTTTACTAATTGTAAATTTAGGTAGAGATTCACACAAACACGTCGATGTCCAGAATTAGAGGGGACATACGTTGGTTGAACAAAACTAACTTCATCTTATTTTGGAACAGTAGAAGAATTAGCTGGGTATTTTGCTGAATGCAGTTGTCTTTAAGTCTGCGAAAAATAAAAGCGTCTAAAAATGTTGCAGTTGGACTACTCATAACGACGTAACGTCACGTTTCCTAAGCACATTCAGACTCCGATGTGCTACACAAGAGATAAGTCTGCCAACTATTAGTAATGATAGTGATGACAGTTGCATAGGTAGTGAAATTAATACTGGAGGAAAAACAAATATTTTGGCTGTGTTGCTGAAGTTTAGAAATAAAGTAAGATTTTGTAATACGGCAGCTGAATGATGAGGAAAGTAGGACATTTGAAGCGGCGACGCAACGGTGCATATACACACTATGTTACCTGCGATAAGATAATTAGCATAAAAATATAATTTTGATTTAGTTGTAAATGCTATGAAGGCATAAATAGTAGTAGTGTTGTGTTGATGTCAGTGTTCGATGAGAAGTTCAAAGATTGGTTTCAGGGCAGCAAAAGCGGCAGTAGGAGCATGCGGAGGAAGGAGACAAAAAACGTTGAGTAATGGGAAAAGCATGCGGAATATGGGGATAATTATGTGGAATCATGGGAGAAATACACAATGAAAGGGAAGAATCATGCCAGCAGACTGACACAAAGAATATACAGATAGATAGATAGATAGATAGATAGATAGATAGATAGATAGATGCTTGTTGAACTAGATAGACTGACGAAAAGTTAGATCGAAACAATGATAAATTGCACCATGAACTTCTATTACAGACTTCCAAATAACAAGTGGGAAGATAGGTATGCAAATAAAGAATTTGCTTTTCGAATTTGTTCCTTATTCATCCTTAAGTGTCATTTGAATCTACCTTCGTGTCTGAAGAAACCCCACGAATAAGGTATACCAACTGATGTGAAATTGTCTGAGCACTCAAAAAAGTCCAGGAAGTAATTGTTACTAACAACAAAGATCAGGCAGGTAAATTCAACTATTCATATCCCACCAAGTAGGTTACTCTACATCTGGAGCGAAGGGTCTGTTTGTTTAAAGTAACTGCACTATGCAGTTAATCAGAGTACTTGAACACGCCGGATGATTCGGGCGCTTACAGTTTTAAGGGTTTAAAGTATACATTTTGTAAGTATCATCTTATTATATATTATTATAAACTATAAACGTACGTTTGGCATATTATAAAAATGCATATTCATATTACCTGTTGTTCACAATAGCTGGAACTCCTATAAAATCGATGTAATGAGGTCATCGGAGATGTAAACTGGATCTATATCTTTAATCAAATCATCCCTTTAAAGGGATTTTTTTTTAACCTGAAGTGACCATATTTTGTTCATAGAATGGGTGGTCACTGTGCAAGTCACTATATAATAAAAATGATCTCTAACGATGACCTTTTCGGCTATAAAAAAGGATTGTCTATCAAGGAATGTAATGTAGTTCTGACCTGTTAAATGTCAAGACATACAGTCTGTTAGAGTAGTGTCCTAACGCGGGCTGTGCTCAGTCAAATCAGATACCGGGTATGTGTTTCTGACATACACCAATAGCCTATAGTTGCGGTATGTGCTCGATATAATTTATTACCCTCATAATTGATCTATAAATAGTTTCCCGCAATAATATATTATTTGCCTTAATGTTTCATTACACTTCATAAAGGGCATCTCCCTACTGGGTCTCCAATCTAAAGTTCAAAGGTCACGGTCAAAGGTCTCCAGGATTATTTAGATTTTAAATTTCGATAAAGTATACCATCGTGTTCCCGCTTATGCAATGCTATAAATTAAAAATTTGGACGTAAAGGTGGACGAGGGCTGTTATTATACTGAGTTAGATTGACGTTGACGTAGTAATGGGAAATAAAGCAGGAAAACAATATTTTGGTATATGCCTTCTTTGTCAGCTTTGTAAATTACTTTAACATGGGGAGGGAATCAAGCAAAGTTTATTACAGTAGGGTATGTTATACATCCATCCAGTGGCGTCATTAGCGGGGTGCAGGGGAGCGGACCGCACCGAGTGACACCATCAGAGGGGATGACACCAAAATGACTGTCTACAAAAATTTAAAATTTTTGTGCATTAAGGAGGTCCATGGGGGTGACACCATGGGTTACCGTACATGACTGTCTATAAAAGTTTTGAATTTTTGTGCAATAAGGAGATCCATGGGGGTGACGCCATGAGTGATCGCACTGGATGACACCAACCCTAATGACGCCACTGTATCCATCGTCATTTGTGGGCAGTGGATTGCTGTCTATTGCATTGTCTGTAGATCAAAGTGTCTAAAAAGTTAGAGCAAAATAAGTGAAATTAAATATTTATAAACTTGAGAGATTTTCTAGCTTTGATGAAATTCTATTTACTATTTTGCAAAATTTATCTCAGCCTTAGGGTTTGTTTGTTGTAAGAACTTGTATTAACATGGTCTATTTTTTTTTACTTTGGACGTTAGAACTTCACCATGTTTCTCTCAGTTATGATTTGAATTAGGCTGTAATGGAAATCCTATGTTCTTGTGAACACGTGCTTGAATTTTATTTTTAATTATCCATTTCATCAACATTTATTGTCAAGCTTAGGGGCCGTGATGGGGAGCATCTTACTCCTAATCTAAGACTTTGATATCCGCACAGTTCAGCCTTGGTCAGCTGCCACAGTGTGTCCCTGGGAAGGCCCTAAATTTCGATGGCATTATATAGCCAATCACGAGTTGAAAATGCCACAAAAGCCAACATTAACTCTAACCTATATTTGATCTAGGTCTAAATTTCTTTTGTGATTAATATATGTTCTTGAAATCTAACACAATCACCGGCACCGACTGTCTAGGGTTAAGTACTGTTTTTGTGTTAGAACTCTGCAACTTCGGCTCTTTATTTTCATTTTATTTCAGCCATGTTGTCTATTATGATGTATTACAATGTCTGAGATCAAGTTTATTTTTATTAACTTAGCATGTTTTCTAAATTTAGTTGAGTTATATCACATGATTGGCTTGTAATGATGGGCTATTTGAATTGTGGAAAATAGATTAAAGCTTCCTTGATAATTATTTGCATCAACTGATATCTTTAAAAGTCATCCCATTGTTTCAATATAAGGATTATTGTTTATTGTGGCAAAAAGGGTTGTGATTATTAGAAGCCGCTAAATCCATGAAAAAACTGGCATTCCATGAAAAGTAATGAATTAGTGGTATTTAAACTTGTTTGTATCAGTGTACATTCGATCAGTGTTGTACGTTTGAGTCAATTCTGCTAACAAAACATGCGTTTTAATGTCTATAATACACATTAATGTAGTACTTTGCTACCAGTCATGTTTCAATACAAAACTAAGACCGGTGCTATCCTCGTGACAGATTTTACGAAACTTGTACCTGGAGATAAGGTTCTGTTATACTTTGATCTGTGCCGCCCTGGCTAATGTACTAAACATAGACAGCGTAGCAGGTTATAGCGTGACAGTGTGACAGATTATACATTTTAAAAAGAAAGAAAGAAAAACACAACTATATTTAGCAAAGCTAATATGATAAGGCTGTCTTATTAGGCAGCACGTATTTAATTTAGTAAAGAGAAATGCGTTGTACATTACTGTTAGTCTAAGGTGTGGACGTATGGACAGATGCGTGTACGGACCTATCAAACAAACGCCAAAGTTCAGGTTTGGCTCCTCCATAAATATATCCAAGCGACCGTGTTACTGTTTTCCTGAGTGCGATGGAAAGGCTTATTTTCATTCTTGTCTCCCGTAATCAGGTAACTGACACAGTCAATCACGTGAAATAACATACCGGTAAAATAAAATGCAAGTCCAGAAAAAAGCTTTTTGAAAAAATAAAACCCTGCTGCAATTGGAAACCTTCTGTCTGAAGAATGCGTGTTAACCGTGCATTGTTTTCTCCCAACCATGGGACCATCTATTCTGGATCCATTTTGTGTAGGCAGAATCCTCATCAACCATTCTGAAAATTTTAAGGTGAATAAATAATAAATAGAAAGGTTAAATTACATGTATCACATTTCCCATGAACTCTGATGTGTAATATATGAACCGTGGTCTAGCTCAAAGGTAACAAAGTAAACCACGAGCAGAAAAAGATGTATACATAACGTATATCTCCTTGGATGAGTCCAGGGGCCAGATATAAAATGCTTGAAACTTTTTGGGTAACTTGTAGATGGTGATGTTTTTGCAGCTGAGAAACTTTTACAACAATTTACAAAGAGGGATAGGGTCCTAAGCATGGACTGATATCATAAGAAATATGACACCTTGGTCTCCGACATATCTTAGAGTGTCTGATTTGTGTAGTTGCGGTAGAAAAGGTCTTGCCTAAGGGACTCGTGCTGAGTTGTCAAAACTTACTGATTGCACGCCAACGCATACCGGACAGTTTCTTATGGGCTAAGCATGATCTGTCTGAACACGTTAGGAATATTATGGTGTATTGTTTCCAATAGATCTGTACAAAAGGATTCCACTCATATGGCCGTCCCTGCGAGCTTCTTCACTTTCCCTCTAACTCTAGCACTTATGTCATATAAACGTACGCATGCTATAAACTTTACAGTATTTACTTTTCGAATTTTTTTTTACTTCTTTGGGTGTCATTTATCATTTAAATGACATTGATAAAGCTGAAATTGAATGCATAAAATTGTATCCAGCATTGTGTTATTTGATCTCAGTATTTTATTTTACCCAAACGTCTCTAGCAGTTTACTCCGTCCATCTCCCAGACGTAATGGATAATTTGAGCAAAATTAAGATATGTTATGACCAGCATATAATACTGAATAATCAGCACCATAGGGGTTAACTACGCAGGTCCCTCACTTTCTCACAGGACATGAAATATATATCTACTTACTAATCTATTACCTACCCTATCAAATCCCTCTACCACTTAAGTTTGCACCTGTAGCTATTAGATATGATTTATATCTTAATGTTAAAGCTTTACAGTTGTATCCATCTGAAAGCGTTTCCAAAGCCGTAATTTAGTACTTAACATCAAGCATCATAAAACACGACCGAAATACCTCTTATAAAGAATTCGTCCTATCTCAGATTACTGAACACCTATAGGTGAAAATATCACGATAACTACTAGTAGTATAGTGGGGCTGTTTAGTGACACGTAGATTTCTATGTTAAAAAGTATCCCGGTACCTTGGCAACACGATTTATAGCGACAATGGGAATTAGCATTACAGACAGGGTCCCGGCACTTGGGCGACAAGGGGAATTTTGACATGGGTGGGCCTGTATAGCGACAAGGGGTGATGTCACGGAACTGAACATTGACAACAATGTTGCAAGGAGCTGACCTCAATCGGGCTGAACACTGGCAACGATGTGGCAAGGGACTGACCTAAATACGCGATACTCAAAGAAGGGACAAATGCAACATAGAGATATACATACATACATACATAGAACACGAACATAGACTGATGAACATCAATCTATCATACCAAAAGATCGACTTAAATCTTTTTTAGGCAAGAGAGAATAGTTATCTTTTCGTGGCAATGGAGTGACCGTGAAAAGGGCCTTCTTCTTTGTCTTCTTTGTCTTCTAATTTCTTCTTCTCCTCCACCAGTCTCTTATTTTCTTTTCTACATTTTTCTTTTCCTTCTGATCTTTCTTCTCCTCTTCTTCTTTCTTTACACTATCTCCTCTCTTTTCCTCTCTTATTCTCCATCCAGCATTTCCTCTACCATAACTAGGGTATTCACTACCTCTTGTAATTTCATCATCTTCTTCATGTTGCTGGCCTTTTATTATTCAGAGTGGAATGGCGCGAATGACGAACACCTCACTTTATATATCTCAAGCACGGACGCGAAGGAAAACATCCCCTCTTACCAACTACCCATATCACCTATCAAACAATTGACATTGATGAGAGTGCTAACCTAACATAAATTTTTATATAAAACAACACACTCATATTAATAAAACCATTATACTTTCTATCAATATATAGTTGCAGAAGGAAATGTTTTACATACAAATCACACCATTACCTACAATCACCTCAGCAAAGGAGTTAGTGTTTATAATCACACTACTTCACATTCACAAATATTATTTACTTTAGGGACAAGGGTTTGTTAAGGGAAAAAGACACACATACACACAAACAAACGTATGCGCTCGCAAACACACACACACACACACACACACACACACACACACACACACACACACACACAATGAAGTGTTTATAGGCACACTTTTATTTTTTACCTACAGACAAACACACAAAGACAGACAAATTTTGGCAACTTGATCAGTTTCTATTTTCTAGAGATCTGGTTAGCACTGAGAAGGGCTGTTTTTGTTTCTAACTCCAGATACACCTGCTTAATACTGCTCCCAATTGATTTGTCTTGTTGCAAGTGCAGAGGGGGGTTGAGTGGCTTCAATATTCCAGTCTTCACTTTGTGGGATAGTGAAGACTTCCCTCTATCTTCTCATATGCTAGACCCGGGGATGATGAGGTCTCCTTATCTCCTGCGGACGCAGTCATTCTACTTCTTCCCAATTTTCTATGTGGGGGACAGCAACTCTTGGTACTGGGACTGCATGGTGCTAACGTTGTTGTGGCTGTGGTACTGGTAGTGGCTGTGGAGGTGTCCTCACCTCAGGCTTGACCTCACAAAGAGGCCTAAGTATGAGGTGAGATAGGATCCCTCTTTTTTTCCTTCTCCTCTTCTCTCTTCTTTTTCTCTTCCTCCTCTTCTATCCTGGCACTTTCCTGGATCGCCTCCATGGCCAGTTCATCCAGGATGCGCCTGGCACACTCCAGGTCCATTTGGAGTTCCAACAATTTACTGATTCTGCTCATGCTGTCTCGATGACGATGGGTAGCCAGACTAACGAACGCTTCGCTTTATATGTCTGAATCGCAGATGTGAAGGAAAACATCCCCTTACATAAAAACTAACAATACCCACTTCACCATAAATCACATGGAACGCGCGGACCTAAAAGAAACACTCACGTTTACGTTTTTCACATACAAACATACTTTATTAGCACTCCTACCTATAAAAAACACACACAGACTATCTTACAAGCCAGAGAAAAAAGTGTTTATAAGCACACTACTATTTTTTGGCATAAAACAGAGAAACAAAATGTTTATAGGCAAACGTGACAAACACACAACATTATATGATTGGCAATTTGATTAGTATCACTTTTCTAGATTATTGGGACTGTTTTGTTGGAGGGGGTTATGGCCATCTCTTATCGTCTAAGATTGCGTCCCCGTTTGGCTGCAGGCTTTCCGAAAGGATAGGGTCTGATTCTGCGGAAGGAGAACTCTTTCGTGTCCACACGGCAGTCCACAAAGCCTCTGTCTGGCTCCTGTTGTCGTTGCTGCTGTTTTCTCTGCTGTTTCTGAAGTCTGTACTTCTCGGTTCAGTCCTCTCGTTCCTTCTTGATTTCGTCTTTCAAGACCTCTTCTGCCAGGTCTTGGACCACTTTCAGCATCCTGACATTCTCTATCTCATCAGACGTGGGTATTAGTTCTTGCCTGACACGATGTAAATTCACGTGGGCTTCGTTCAGCTTTGCCTGTCTTGAACACATCTTTATAGGTGGATAAGTCAACAATGGATGGTCAGACTGGAGTCTTCTGCGATTTATATGTCTAAAGCGCGGACGCGATAGAAAACATTCCTACAATTTTATGGGGGTGGAATGCTACATAGCTTATTTCATGGTGTGGGATAGAGAGATGCCAAAGAGCATTTATTCACAGCCTTCATGTTTTGAAAACAAACCTCCAACACATTTTTCAAAGCACAACCATTTTATTTAACAAACAAACAAACAACACATAATATAACATCAATTCTTACAATATCAAAGAATACATTTTTTTCACATGGTTGACAACGTTGTGAAGTGAATTTAGACTTCCACGGATGGAGCTCATTAGGCCATTCATGTACACTACGTTTCCTAGCTAAAGACAAGAGATATCCATAACGGTCACAACACCATCGATCTACTTTTTCATCGTTTCTAGAACGGTCACGATCAAAATAAGTCACTAAATGTTCTAAGGGATATCCAAGACTGCGTTGACGAAGAAAGTACACACAATATTGTCCACACACCACTGACTCTGTGCCTTGCAATTTCATATTATTGAATTTAGTCGTCTGGGCTTTCTTCTCATAAAGTCAATACCGTCTTCCAAAGGCTGTAATAAATACGAATCAAAATACTCCACACAGGCATCGTGGGGAAAGTAGGCGGCTACCTAGTGAGTTCCTGGGAGATGACTGTCGTCCGTGTTGATGACATAAGCTTGATGGTCTTTAGGTTTGCGATGAGGAAGTTCATCTTTAGCGCACACAACAGGATTCCAAGAAGCGGTGTACGAACTGTTTCTCAAAAGGTAATAAAGTTCCCAGGTATCCATCTTTTGTTTTGCTGTTTTGTCTTGTTTTTCACAGGTAATGATAAGTCATCAATTCAATCCTGACATTTTGCTTGAAAATCTCTGTCAAATAATTGTCTCTTTGCATCGTCTCCGTACTCTGAACCAAGATATATTCAATGCGACGGATCTTTTGAGCTGTCAGTGGAGTGCAAGAATAATCACGCAAGTCTTTATACCACTGATGCAGCACTGCTTCTTCTGAGAGGAGACCGCAAGCGTCCTCCAGATACTCGTCCAATTTTTCTTCTTGACTCATCATGAGGCATTTATCGTATTCATTTTGAGTGGGATGATCATTGTGACATTCAATAGCAATCTTTCTTGGTCAACGCTGTAATTTGTTCCGCCAGATGTTTAGCAAAACAGGACACTAAATGTTCTTCTTGTTCTGGCCATCTGGACATGACCACCATGTCCTCTTCGTCTTTGTCTTTCCATTTCCAAAGATTCTCCACCATTCAAAGAGGGATAAGAGTTTTCCATAACTTTGAATAGTCTAGAATGACTTCTCTCAAACTGTTGATTTCTATCGTATTATCGAATTCGGCATACAAGATGACGTTCACCGACTTGGTCAGAGGATCTTTAAACTGAAGTTCCACACGAATCTGGCCGGATTTTATAGGGTGGAAATGTCCCTCGTCGTTGCCTTGGTCTGGAGTGAAATCAAATGCCCACAAAGCGTAGCCTCCTTCATAATCCTCAAAGTCAGGTTCGAAGGGTCAGGTACACAAGGTCTTGCCATGGCAACTGACATCGATTTTGGACAGGCCAAAGTGATGAAATTTGAAAGGATTTTTTCGTGGGCTCCACTGAAGGCTGAATTCTCGACGATACCAATGATTAAATGTTTGGATAACTCACCTTGGAAGAGATGATCTTCGATCATGGACTTGTGTCCAATTGGAATGGTGAAGGTTTTCACTTCCTCGCGTCGTATCGGATACTTGGCGGTCTTTCTGCTCAAAGTGAGACTGATGTCGTTTCCCACTTTAGGTAACAATTCCACACATTGTACATAGAGTCGGGCTTCTTGGATTGTGGTTTCATAATCGGTAGTGGCATCACCATCTGTCAAATGGAAAGCGGCACTGCTGTGATTCAATTTCAGGCGGACATCCACTCCGTTCAATAAATACTTCTCTTGCAACCACATGTCCAAATTCAAGCGATCCATCTGTTCTAAACTACCTTCGTGCAGGATTTTCTCTCGACGTTCGATGAATCCCACATTCTGGTCTTTGATTATTTTTTCCTTTTTCAGCAAAACGGTGATGTTAAACTTGCCTGCCGTGTTAGGTCTTTTTTACCACACAGGCATCCAGATGGGTCGTGTTGTCTTTTTTTCCGTACATCAAGAGATTTTCTAGGTACGCCCGGTAAGGGTAAGTATCCATACTGCTGATGACCAGTTTGTTATTCAAATACAAATCCACTTCGCTGAAAAAGGAATGCATGAAATTGTTGACGGCAGCTACTTGTTCTTCGCCGTCTACACCACTACGTTTATCCTTATCGGTCACGTTGACTTTCAGGTAGATTGAACTGCTATTCAGATCGATGTAATCTTCTGGATGTCCTTTGATTTCAAACTCGATGGGAGATGAATCCGTCAAAGAGGAGACGGAATGAAATTCTACCCATTGGGATTCTTGCTTCGTCATCATGGGGGGCCGCATGGCAAACAAATACAGCTCCGACTTGGTACACGCGCAAGACTCTCGATGCATCATTTTTTCTTTCTCTTTTTCTTTTTCATAATCATTGACGTCTAATTTTCGGACGGTTCTTCTTTTCTTTATCGTCTTTCTAGCTCTGGGGGTGTGAAGGTTTCTGGAGGGGTGTCTTCTTCGTCATATCTTTCTGCCTTGTCCTTGCTGTGGCGTCAGAAAAGCAGGAATGCCTAGCTGGGCAGCGTCTAGGGCATTTATACAAGTTTCTCGTCGACCAAAAATGTCTTTAACCCGTTTGAAGCAAGACATTTTTGCCTGCTCTCAAAAAAGCTTTTTTGGGGTTTTGTGGTATGACTAAACCTCTGAGCTCTCCATCCAAAATGTCAAACAATTCAGGACAAAATGTAATAGACAACGTTTTGGCATCCGGAAATTTCATCAGTAAGCGACGAGCCGCTTTATGGTACTTGATCGTGACAGGTTTGGCCTGTTGGGTCAGGGCTTTGCCAAACACTGCCTCGAACCTGTCAGCAATTGTTGTCCGCCAGATGATGACCACTAAAATAATAGCCTGGCGGAATTTTCAACCAATAGAAATACCGTGGAGTATGGGAGGACACTTGGCGTTTCTCATCCGGATCTACAGTTTCGTTTTCATTCAAGGATTGTTGCACTTGGTCGTTCAGAACATCGACCGTATAAATGTTTTCCTTTTCAGTGATGTTTTGAATTTGTGTATGGTGAATAATTTCGACCAAAGCCACTTTCCAATAGACTTCCTGATCCATTTGGATGCCCTGAGGTTATTTGGCCGTGAAACAGCATAATGTATTGTGGGGAAACACATTCATGGAACTGGCACTGGGTAACGCTAAGTAAAATTGGTTATTCATAATTCCAGATTTCTGCTGTCCGAAGGGTCACTAGAGGTCAAAAGAGTGTCTAAAAGAGGATTGATGTTGTTTGGGTGGTGACGTTGAGCACAAGACTCCCGTTGTTACCGTTAGAGTATTTCAGGGAAGGATTGGGAAGAAGGTAATCGATGCAATTGCTCAGTAAAAAGGTGCATAATTGTTTGTCTAATTGTTGCAACCTCAAATTGGCAATGGCGGCACCGATTTCATAATACACCACAAAGATCTGGCAGAAGAAAACGATTTGCGTTTCAGGCACACGTTCTCCACACCACACCCACAAGGGTTGCTTTTATAGATCTTGCACAGAAGAACTCGGTGAAGCAGTGGTGGTGGTGGTTGAGGCTGTGTTGAAGGGCACGAGGGTCACTTCTTTTTATAGTCGATGACTTGCCAAGCGTCTATCCAAGAATAAAAACTGGGAGGAAATCCTTTCCAAAGTACTTTGACTTCTTGACACGACGTTTTCCCACTTTACTGGTTCTTCGATCAAGAATGCTTTCGATTTTGTGCACTTCGTCTTCCTTTTTGGTCACGCTTTGTAACTCGGGCAAGTAAAACGTTCCTTTAAAAACTTCTCAGTTGATGTCTTCCAATTTATAGACGGCAGGATGACGACCACGCACTCGTCCAGTGACACGAAACAATTCGGTGGTCCAGTTGGGTATGTAACCTTTGTCGAAAATGCATTTAATTTGCCAATGCGCACCCAATCTCCCGCCGTCAACACTTCACATTTCTTGGCGACATCCACAGTCGGGGACGTACCAAACAGGCGCTCAAAGACGGTCACTTCATTGTCGGGAGTCACTTCTTGGGGTGCGCATCCGATGCTCCGATGGTAAGATTGGTTGTACGTTTGGGCCAGTCACGGTAAGATGTCAATGTACTTGAAAGTGTGTTGATGCTTAAATTATTTCCACATGCGTTCTTTCAATGTGCGTTGAAAACGTTCCACGATGCTGGCTTTGGTTTCGGGATTCTCGGTGGTGAAAAAATGAATGTCTCGTTTCTTTATTTCCTTCTGGAAAGCTTGGTTCAGGAATTCGGTGATTTTCTAGTTCAACACCAGTTTTAGGGCTCGCACTAACTCAGTGCTCGATTTGGAAGGGAATGGCAGGACCCAGGCAAATTTGGAAATATTTGTACCACGATTGTAGCTGGCCAAATGAGAGACATCGGTTAAATCGGATTGTCATTGATGATCGATGCCCTCCTCTCGGCTGCTTCTTCTGGAAAATTTTCGTCGAATGGGTTTGTGTAAGGTGTACGTGACTTGTTCTTGTAACCATCGTTGCATTTGAGGTAAACGAACACTCTTCAGTCGTGTTTTGGCAGCACGATACAATTTCTGAACGTCTCCGTACCCTCAGGATGGGATGGATCGTAGTAAATGCTGGCTAACACATTCTCCATTAGGACTATTTTCTAGTAAGTCACAACTCTTTACGGATGCTGCTCTTTTTTTTTTTTTTCGTGTGGTATTTTATTGGTTTGTAATGCTTTGCGTGTCGGACGAGCAATAGGTGTTGAAGAGGAGGATGTCTGAACAAGGGTAATCGGTTCTTGATTCACTTCTGTCTTCACCTTTCTTTTCTCATCTGGGGGTTGCTATCATCTTGTTACAGGACACGTTTATTACAAAACATTTTTAAAAAGGGATCACGAACGACAAAAAAAATACATAAAAGCTAAATGGTTAAGTACATCGCTAAAAATACACATTAAAATGATCAAAGTGGAATATAAACAAGTCACTGTACAACATTTTTTGATATCCTAGGGACAGTATGTAATATCCTTAGAGGCTCTACACTTGGCACACAGGGTCCTCCCGGAATGGTCTTTAGGGGATGGTACCTCGTAGTACAGATCGTACCGAGCCCACAAGAAATCGGCTGGTAAACGAAATCCCAGAAAGCAAGTCAGTAAGACACACCACACGACGACGCAAATTCATTGGATACAGTGCTCGTAAAAAGAGTTGGTAATCCACCACAGTGTGAATACTGTCACTGACTTCCTTCCATGGAATCTGTTGTATCACGGCTGATAAAGGTTGTAGTATGGTAGCCCGTTTTTATACCTCTTTTTATCGGTGGTAATACACGTACATTTTAAACAGTAGCGGTTTTATTTTAGTACCGTAGCCAAATTGTTTAGTCACTAACTAACACACCACATGTCGCACAGAAGTTTCCTCCTGAACCAAGAATTGGTCGTGTAAAACAGTTTGGTAATCCTTTAACTCTTCCGTTGGAATTCGGTCTACTATGGTCATCTTGTAAGTAGAATGAGTGGCTTCCAAAACTTTATGAATTTCACGTGATTCATCAATGTCTGACCAATGGAACACTTTGAAATGAATCAGTCCTTTTATATCATTCAGGTACCAGTGGTTCCAACATCGGTGACGTAAAGGATGCAATTGTTCTTTGCGTTGGACTTGTATTTTGACAAACTCTCGGTAAATGCGTTCTCTCAGTTCTAGAGGTAGATTCTGAATGTACTCTTCTAAACTAGTCATTCACAACAATGTGGTTCTTTTGCAGGAGGTAATAAATGTACGTTTTGCACAGAACTGATCGAACTCCAGTATTAAACCCAAATTGTTTAGTCACTAACTCACACGCCACATGTCGAACAGACGTTTCCTCTTGAAACAAGATTAGTCCGTGTAAAAGATTTTGGTAATCCTCTGAGTCTTCCTCTGGAATTCGGTGTAGCTTTTCTAGCCTGTAAGAAGTAGGATAAGTAGCAACCAAATTCTCCTGGTCCTCGTCCAGTTGAACAATGTCTGACTACTGGAATGCTTTCACATGAATCAATCCTCTTATAGCATTAGGTACCAGCGGGTCAAACATTGGTGGCGTAGCGGATGCAATTGTTCTTTGCATTCGACCTGTATTTTGACAAACTCTCGGTAAATGCGTTCTCTCAACTCCACAGGCAAACCACAAATGTTCTCTTGTAAAGTATCCATCCAGAGATTACTGAGATCTCCCTAAAGGTAGGAAGTGTCAGTGCGGAGACCATCGAGCATGTTCCAGGTTATCGGAATCTTCCTGTTCCCAGTGGTGAAGTGACACACCACAACTGAAGCACTTCACTTTATCACCTTCGTCCAAGTAGATAAATCCGACTCTAGCTAATTCTTTGTGGGTAGGTCCTCCCAGATATTTAGGCCACTTTCCTTGGAATGTTTGGAATAAACTTTCAAAGTCGCAGTATACAGGCAAACGCACAGGGTACGAATATTCTTCTTTCAAAGGGTCTCGATGAGGGTACGGTGAAATCGGCAGTAGTTTGCTCAGGGTTGACTGACATCCGTAGGGTGGTAGTCGCATAGTTTCACGTAGAGGATGACATCGACAATGAAAACCAGTAAAGTGAAAAGATGTACCATAAGGAGTTATATCGCTTTCGCATCGATCGGGATTGACACGCACAGCATCACTTTCCATGGTAGGTATTGTAGTAACAGTGGTAGTCATTGCAAAGTCCCCATGATGTGGTACTGAATCGCTGAGAGCACAACGTACGGCATCCCTGTCATCGCAAGGCACAGCATCGCACTCCTCTTGAGAATCACTGAACTTGAATGGTGTAATCTGTTTAAAAGGATTCGTCTTTCTTGCTTGGTCTTTGTAATTACAATGAACTATCGGTTTTGGACGTTTTCCCTTCATATACTAGTCGTAATGAAGTCTCAAGCTTGTAAATTTTTATTTTTATGCCTAGTTTTGGAAGTCTTCCTGGACAACGGTACAACCTTCCCTAGGGTACCGTCATACCTGTGCCGTAGTGTAATGGGTGGAAAAGCCATAGAAAGGTAAGGACAGTGCGGAGACAATCAAGTATATTCTAGAACAGCTCAGTCTTTGTAGATACATCGATCCATATGCAACCTCAGACCACAACTGAAACACTGTACTTCGTATCTCAATCCAGTCTCAGGTCCCAAGTAGACAAATTCTGTTCTAGCTAAAACATTCAAAGTAGGTAATATTTCCCTATCCGTCGGCCATTTTTGAAACGTTTCTAATCGCTGGCACAATCACAATAGTCAGGCAAGAAGACAGTAAAATTGTTTTGGTTGAATTTGGAGTTCTCAGCGCGTCCCTCGATCGATTATTGCTGTGTCGAAGCCATCCTTCTTGTTGTTGGCTATAGTCTTCGAACCATTTTGTTGCACTTTCGTACAATTTTAAACGAGCATGGGCTGTCACGTAGGCCGCAATGATGACATTTCCAAATTTCGTCGGATTCTACAAAGTCTAGTTCTTCTTCGAAATTGACCGGGATCAAGCCTTCATGAATGACGTCCACGTGTTTCATGTATTTGGTTTTGTCGTGAATCATCTGGAAGTAACAGGAAGGATCGGACAAATATTCCGTCTTGGATAAACACGGTCGTTGTGCCATATTGCACCACAAGCAATTTAACATCACTTTGGCTAATACCGTCGACCTTCGTGTTTCTCCACGTCGTCTAAAGTGATGCCTTCCTGCTCCAAGTATTTCTCTTTGAATTTCGTTTGGTCTTCGGGAGTCTGTCACCAGGAAGGATAGCCACTTGCTTCTTGTTTCAGTTTCAAAAAGGCATCCACGTAGTCTGTGAAAATGCCTTTCTGAGTCTCGTCTCCCTTGTGGTATTGCTTTGCCTTGGAAAGTGGTAAATTTCGTAAACTTCTAACAATTCGTATCCCAGGTCTAAGAGCGTTGAACAATTCCACACTGACCCACGTTCCTGTGAAGGTGCTATCTTCCTGGGTGTGCTGACAAGGATGGTGTTGGTTGCACGTTACGGCACTATTACGGCACAAGGGTAACATCAGTTCTCCCTGGCAATAGTAAGGTAAAACGGGATGTTACAAGTCCGTGGGAGGCAAGACTTTGCATTTAATCAATCCTTCGTATTGTCAAATGTTGTCCAGGTCGACGCGTTCCGTCAGCAATTGTGGGTGCCCTGGGTGAAAGTGACAATATTTGCACACGTAAAGATACAGCGAACACACGTCCAAGTATTTGATTTCTTCTCCTTTCTGCTCGTCGGCGTGGTACAGCAAACAGGTGGCATTCGTCCGTCCTCCGTACAAACTGTCCCGCTACTTCAAAAGGTCCACCAGATTGTAACTTTCCACGATACGTTTAAACTCGGGGTCGGTTTTCAAAAGGTGATCGTACTCGTGTTCCCACAATTTAACTAGTTGGTATCCTTGCTGTTCTAACTTCAAGCTTCCTCTGACAAGTAGCCTCATACAGGTCTACCATAGTACGTTGTAAAAACTGTTTTTTAGTGTCACGTTGAGGGTAACAGATGGGACATCCGTGAAATAAGCACCCGTTAAACTCGTACATGATCTTGGGGTTTTCTAAGTCCCAGACATCCACCGAATACGTTCCGATGGTCTTTCACCTCCTCCGTTTCGGGCATGTTGGATCAATTTGTCTTCCTTGTCGCACAAGTAATGTAGCCAGCGTAGGGCTTTGACCGAGTATTGACGTTTGACAAAATTGGTCGTTTGAGGACTGATGACAGCCAGGGTCTTCTTGGTCATGAATCGTTTGCGATACACTAAGGAACAAGCTTTGGCGATGGTGTAGACTTTTTGCAAAGTATCGATCCCTCCGAGCTCCATGAACAATTCTCGAAATTTTCCACACAATCGCCGTAAAATGTCCACGTGGGAACGACAATACTTCAACCTTTCTTCCTGAAAGTCGAAGGGGTCCGGGACGTGAGTCTGGTACCAAGCGTAGAAAGCTTCTCGTTGTTCAGTGCGCATGTTGTCGGGGTCGTGGAGGTGAGGATCAGGCAAATGGGACAGAACGGTGTGTTGATTGGTTTCAGTATTGAATAAGTGCGGAAATAGCCTTTGGCCATTTCTGTCATTCCAAACGTTTTAGGCATTCGGCTCAATGGCATGGCCAAGTAACTCATCGAATCTTTAAACTGCACTTGTCCCACTTGCATGGAAATGATTTTGGCTCCATTCAGGTGACTTTAGGAGTTCGCTGCTTTATTCCGTATATTACTTCAGAAGAAACTGCCCATCGTATCCCGAGAAATTGTGAGCCATCACCGTAGCATAGCGATGACAATCTCCGTAACGTTCGATGTCCTCTTGGCTCCATGTCTCGTCAATGGAGTCTAAGGTCTATTGGACGAAAGCGGCCAGCGTGTTAGGTCCTCGAAAGATTTTTTCACGTCCCACAGGAATCTTGCTGGAGTGGAGCCAATGGCAAAAGATAGTTTCTTGGATGCACTTCTCGCATGCTCGATGACCACGCAGAAATTAGGAATGTGAATGCCGGTCTGTTGCATGCATTCGACATCGAAAAAGATGAAATTCTCTTTCTTCTGGTCATCTTCCTCCTGTTCGGATTGGTATTTTTTAATGTAGCATTAATGTTCCAAGTCCACGATTTGGCTACATATGTGACATCGCTTCTTTCCTGAAAATACGTTCCTTGGCATTATTGGTACATATGACTTGTACAGAAGTAGGGCACAAACTCAGGAGTTGACAAGCACTTTTCTGCTGTGAACCATGCGACCTCAGATGTTGTTGGTAACAGGTTGGGCTGACAAAAGTGCGCTGATAAGCTGGGCAATTCACCCGTTACTGGTAATGGCATCGAAATGTCCATCGTGATGATAGAAGTGAATGTATTTTCCATCTTTGAAATCTTTGCCTTGAAACAACAGGGGTCCGCGCACTTCTTGAGGATATACTTTTAAAGTGTAGCGTGAATCCAAAACGTCTTGTAATGTTTGCATTTCAGGAATGCCACAGGGTGTCTCTTTAGATAGGCCAGCTGCTGTAACAGGAGTTCTCTTTCTCTTCGTTGTTTGGCTCGGTCCGATCGTTGAATAGTTTTCCAGGCTTTTTTCCATCTACCGTGTCATTCTTGTCGGCATACGTTCGTCCTACGACAATGGCACGGGCTAAACACATCTGGTCTTGAGGATTGTTAATTTGTACGATTCTCTTTTTGGTGCTGCGAAGTTCGTCCACCAATAACATGTTTATGAGTCCGGTCCCTTTGGGAAGAGAAACGTGGGTCATGTACAGTGTCGCTTTTCCATGGATGATGTGAAACTTGTCGTTGGATTGATGTACTTGTTGAATCTTGTCGATGACTTTGGAAGGTGTCAATTCTGCTGGGTGCTAAACTCGATCCAAACGGGGGACTTCAGACTGTCGTGATGAATGGAAAGTCTCAAGCGGTCGTCTTCTTTGGCTTCACATTGCTGTTTCAGTGTGGTTAACAATCCCTCTGCTTTTTCCAGTGGTACGTGGGACATGAAATCTTTAAACTTCGCCGTGAACGTGTAGGCCGTGGATCTAGATTTTCTAGAGGAGCGTTTTTACCGTCTCTCGAATGTGGTAGTAGTTTTGAAGGGTTATTGGTGGTGTACTTTGGTTTGATGAAGACTCTTTAGGTCGGATTCTGTTTCAATCATGTCATCTTCGAAATCGCTGGCAGGAATTTGAGCCAAGACTTCGGCTACTGTGTGAGGCGATAGGGCACGTTTTTGCCTCTTACTTCCGTTTCCTTTCTTCACGACATGATGCGATAGTTTCATCATAAGTGCAAAAGCTCAAATGACTATATTTTAAACACCATGGTCCCCTTTATATCAATGTAAGGTCAGTAACGTCCCTTTATAAATGTCAGTGTCTTCCTCCAAGTTTTCATTTCACTCTCAATCCGACCAGAAAGATGGAAGAGCCAACACAGATCGAGCTTCTGAACAGAGCTTTGCGAGGTGTCATATGAAGGTTTTCTTCAGAGAAGCCGACGGACTACTCCGCCTTCTTTAGAGATAAAAGTCAAGATACTTGCTTTATCTGTCAGAGGAAAGGGTATTGGTCTTCAAAATGTCCACAACGTCAAAAAAGCAAGAAAAGCTTTGAAAGAGACAAAAGTCACGATACCTGTTATCATTGTCAAGAGAAAGGACATTGGTCTTCAGATTGTCCTAAGAAACAACAGGAGCAAGAGGGAGAGAGGGGTTCAGAACAGGAAGAAGAGGTACCACCGAAAAGGAAGAACTCAGACACGTCCAGAAAGAGAAGAAAGAGAAGGAAAGAAGACGAGAAGAAAGTGAGGAGGAAGATGAAAAAACCGTGACAGTGAAGAAATTTAAACAAGGAGAGAGTGAAAAAAGAAAAAGAAGAAAATTGAACTTTTTAAAATGATCTGTTTTGAATTGAATTATACATTTGTACCAGGAAATATACCAGAAAGAAAAACGCAAGTGTCTTTTTTGATCTTTTAGAATAAGGACCTACACTCACACACTCATACACGGGCCATCATGGGGAGAAAAAGGATTCTGAGTTTTAATTGATTTTGGAAAACATGGAGTAGTCTCTTTAAGAAAGAGGCGGGTGGCCCTGGAAAGGACCGTTGTGTGTGTTTGTTTTGTTTCTTTTTTTAAAAAAAAAACAACAACAACTCAGGAACGGGAAGTAATGAGCATTAACTGCCTTTTCCTTTTGCCACGGCCAAAGGCCTACTTCTGAACCTGCTCCTGTCGATGATTTGGTAGAGATCACTAGGGTTAGTATCTCAGGCGTAGTAGGTGTGTGGACGAGGTTGGACTGTTTGGCTCGGGAAGGTCTTTTTCATTCGGGTCGTTTTAAAGAAGACTGATACAGTTGTTTCAGACTCCTTACCTCTACCAAAACGTCTAAGAGTACCGTCACCGTTTGACTTTCAGCGTCCTCATTATCTCCTAGACTTTGTTTCTTCTCTTCTTCTTCTTCCTGTCGTTTCGTTCTTGCCTCTTTTTCTTCTCTCTGTTCCTGTTGAATGAGAAAAGCTTGTTCTGCTTCTTTCTGCTGTTGCAAATATTTCTCTAATTCTTCTTTCTGCCTCTGTTTAAAATCCTGGACGTACGGTAAAGATGGAGAAGGTGGCGAAGGTGCTGGTACCGGAATAAATTCTTGTGAAGAAGAGAGAAAATCCACTAAATCCCAATTAAAATCGTTCTCTTCTGGAAGTAGGACCGTGTCTGCTTTGGTAGCCTCTGCTATGGCATCACTCGTCGTCGCCACGGCCGGCGCACCCCAATTCATCGTCTTCTTAGTTTCCGTCATGTTCTAACTCTGTCGCATTGATTCACTGCGCACAGATGCTAGCGCACCTATATAGGAAATGTGACATCAAAGACAGCTCTCTTCGGATTGGAAAACAGACTCCGCACTGTTAATGAATTTTGTAACGCGTGTTAGGGCTGGTGAAAGAACTCAATCCGTTTTGATCCGCTCTTCCACTATAAATAATCGCGGTTCACCTCATTCACTTCACCCGTTCTCGTCACAAGGTGTGGACTAACGTAGAATCGTCTACCCTCCTATCGTCGATGCTGTTCACCCCGGACTATCCCATGTATGTCAAATCATTATGGGCTTTCACCCATATGACAGAGACAGTCCTTTGGAAACGAATAATCTATGTGGAGAGGCAGGGCTCTCTAAAGAGAGTCTTAATCTACGGCCCAGAGGTCAGACGAAGTTTGAGGAAGAGATGAAGATCCGTGCGATGCCCTCTATGTTAAGTGAATGGTGTTAACAATAAAACTAAAGGCCCTTTTCAGGGCCACTCCATTGCCTCGAAAAGATAACTATTCTCTCTTGCCTAAAAAATATTTTTAGTCGACCTTTTGGTATGATAGATTGATGTTCATCAATCGATGTTTGTGTCCTATGTATGTATGTATGTATGTATGTATGTATGTATGTATGTATGTATGTATATCTCTATGTTGTATTTGTCCCTACCTAGAGTATCGTGTATTCAGGTCAGCCCCTTGCCACACTGTTGCCAGTGTTCAGCCCGATTGAGGTCAGCCCCTTAGAACATTGTTGCCAATGTCCAGTATCGTGACGTCAAACCTTGTCGCTATACAGGCCCACCCATGTCAAAATTCCCCTTGTCGCCAAAGTGCTGGGACCCTGTCTGTAATGCTAATTCCTATTGTCGCTATAAATCTTGTCAGCAAGGTGCCGCGACATTTTTTTTAACATAAAAGTCTACGCGTCGCTAAACAGCCCCACTATACTAATACTAATTAAGATACGAAATTAGGGAGTGTCCATTTTATAAAACTAATTTGAGCTATCAAAACGTCCTGTGAATACTGTAAATTATGACGTAAGCTACTTGGAATAGCTACTTGCTTGGTTCTAGAAATATATTTCAAACACCGACTACCAATAATCACCAAATAGTCACTAAAATCTAGCAAAGCTATAAACTGAGATTTCAATCCAAATAGCATATGCCCTAGGTTTTGGTGTGTGTGTGTGTGTGTGTGTGTGTGTGTGTGTGTGTGATTTGGATTTTTAACGTAGCTTTAATAATTTTTCAGTCATATCGCTACGATGTCTGCAATGTGGCAGGTTACAGTGATGTCTAGAACTGGGGCATCATGCCGCAGACATGTAGCATGATGTCCCACCCAGTCACATTATTCTGATGCCAGGCTGACCACTCCTAGCAGTAACCTCTTAATGCTGAGCGCCTAATGAGGCGGCTGTTAGAACCATTTTTATTAGTCTTTGGTATGACTCGGTCGGGGTTCGAACCCTCGACCTCCCGCATCCGAGGTGTATGCTCTAACCACTAGGCCAAAGGAGCGGTCCCCTAGGTTTCTTACAATATGGATGTTACTGAAGAAAAATAAGTCGGAACGAGATATGGAGAAAAACATGGAAAGAAACCCAAAACAAAACAAGCAAAGAAAAAGAAAGAGAAAAATAATAGAATGCACTTTTCGAAGATAGTAAACACAAGATTTAAATTGCTTGATCTAGTGTTTTGATTACCTTTAGAAATATAAGGATGCATGTTCTGGAAACGAGGTTCACTGTTAACGCAAATCGTTACTTTGACAGATTTTAAATATATTATTTCCTAATGTATGTTCTATGTTGGTACCTCATAGAACAGTTTCGTTTCCGACATGGATATTAGTCTCTACTGTGTTTTTAATGCAAAATGTTGCAGTCATATTCAGCGGAAAATATCAATTGACGAAAATCAACGTTTCATATATATGATTGATGTGCTCTGTGTGTGTAATAAGGGGCGTACATGAGTGTGCAAGAGGAAGAAGTTCATATTCTCTTGTCCATGTTTACTTATAATAATTTATATGTTTCATATTAGTTAAAAGTAATAGTGGATAACACTTTATAGCCAAACGGGATCTTATATTAACATGAGGTCTCCAGTGTGAAAGGTATATTATGTAGCAGTATACCACGAGGCGACGGTCTGCACTTGAGCGAAAATACCATATTACGTCATAGGTATATCATGTGTGGTGATTCTGTTTGTAATAGTGGATGAGTTTCTCAGGAAATGTGAGTTTGTCCGCCCGATAACAGAAATACAATAAAGGAGTCCCGAGTTAAACAGGGTTAACATTTACGGGGGCAAATGGGAAATTAACACACTGTTTCCGTTTTGAATGATATGATTTTGAATAGTGTAGAATGAGGCGAATGTCTGCTCTCGAACTGAAATATTTATTTACGACATTCTTTTCACACGGGAAGTTTGTCTGTTCGCTGATTCTGTTTGTGACGGAAATGAACTTGTTTTGAGTTTGTCAACCGGGAAAATGGGAGTTTGTCTGCACTCTATATGAAATGTGTGTTGTTTTGCTTCATAAAAAACTAACATCTTTGTGTCCTCTTAAAACCCTATGATCCCTTCTCTTCAAGCGTACTGTTAGATTAAAGTTTCAATCATCACTTTTATAGAAAGTTACAATTTGGCATCTTCGATGTCTGAGTTGAACAGATCAAAACACTGACCGAATTTTGTGACCCGAACCTCAATATATTTGTGACAGTTGGGCCTGTATTTTTCTAAATGTAGACACAGATTGTTTGGCAAAATGTAATGGTCTGAAATTAATTTTGTTTTACTGTTGTTTAAAACGCTAAACTATAACATGTAAATGTGTGTGTGTGTGTGTGTGTGGGTGGGTGTGTGTGTGTGTGTGTGTGTGTGTGTGTGTGTGTGTTAAACCCATAGACAGAGTGAGAGAATCATTGAGTCCGTGCCTGAGTTTAAGTCTAAGATTCTGAAAAGCGGCAATGCCTAAAATCTCAGCTGGCAAAAACGTGTTGGATCATAAATTCTTCTCTAATTCAACTAGTAGTGAGTTTGACTTACGATTTGCCGTATGATGTAAAGGTAATTATTACACAACTTTTCTAAACCTTAGACGATAGAGCAGGAAAAAATAAACGCCGCGTTCTATCGTCTGAAATTAATAGACTTTAAACATGGCATAAATTATTACATTTGTACTGAGCCGATAGAAATCGCCCGTAATAGATGCCTTATTACACAACAGCGTGCTTTGCTCAAGATTGTGGACAACCGGGTGTTGAATAGGACGGCTCGTAGTTATATTATTCTTGCACTGTAACATTTTTCTGTGTGTTGTTTTCATTTGTTTTAAAAAAAGGATGTAATGCAAGAATTTTCATTTTACACAATGCAGTGCCAAAATAGAAATAGCCATACACTAAGCTAAGAAATATGTCAACGGCAAAATCCATATTAATGATAACAAATTCAAACTGAAGTAAATTCTCTATATCCGTAAATTAAGACAATGAAAATGTAAAGACTATAATTTATCTATATAATACAAAGACACTCAGGAAAATAAGGTATTGAGAATAAAGAATGTGATGTGTATATACTACACAGAGACCATCAAGAAATTACAATGATGCAAAAGTAACGACTGAAATTAGTCCATATTACACGGAGACACAACAAAAAATTAATCCACAAAAATGTGTCTATTGTACTTAGAAAACTCTCATTAAATTAAATAAAATTAATATGAACAATTCGGACTGGAATTTGTCTATAATAAACACAGACAGTCATCAAATTAAAATAATACAAAAAATAAAGACAAAAAATTGACTATGGTACACAGAGACATTTAGGCCTATTAACAATATACCCTTATGACTGCAAACTGAATGTATAAATGCAGGAACACATGCCTCGGCTGCAAAGCTTATTGTATGCATTTGATTTACCTGTTACCTAATACATCTGTCTAAAGGTTGTACAGGACAAAGTCTATCAGTGCTGTTGAACCTTGTCAATGTACAGATTAAACTGTGTTCGCATTTCAGATTAGCTACGTATAAGCTATGTATAATGACACACTTGTGAATCGTAGATAATAGAAAAATATTTATATAGAACTTGCCGACAAATATTAACCATATAGTAAGACTGAAGATAATACTGTTGGTCGTATGTATGGACAATATTGTAAGTTCCTATCAATGAAAAGCAGGAACGCTTAATTAAAATTAGTATAAATATTTAAATTCGTAGGATCATATAGATATATACATATGTAATATGCATCTAAGTTTCAAGAAAGTAATTAGAGACAAAGGCGAAGGTATGTACCTACACTGATGAATATTTCATATATTTGAAAGTAGCAAGGGGGGTGGGGTGGACGTTCTGAAGCAGACCGTTACAATTGATTGAAAGGTCTTCTTTCTCCTACATGAGAACTTCTCTAGAATATTGATTACTATTTAAACAGTAATCTAGGTAAGATACGTTTAAACAACATTTCATCAACTATTTAAATTTATTGTCTGCTCAGTTTTTCTCCGTTAACTTTTCATTGTCAAAATCGCGCAGTTTTTTTTCGATACTACACGGCTTCATACTGCAAGACACTTGTCTAAAATAGTATCGTGTATTAGGAACTAATTTGTAAGCAACCATGTACACTCGTGTCGTAGACGCTTTTGGTTGATTAGATTTGTTTGTGAGTCACAAATGAAACTTTGAAACAAGCAAACGAATGCACGTAATATTCGGAAATGTCAGCAACAAACGTGAGAGACGCTTTAATTGAAAATATCATTGTGATCATTTAAACAGTTATTGTACAAAACATATTCATAACTTTTGTACATAGAATGGTTCAGATTATAAGCAGTGCTCTCTAGAGTTTAAAAAAAAAATGGCTAGAAAAGCATATTGAGGACAAAGGCTATCATATATCTATCAGATAGGTATCATTTTACAGGTCAGTCAAAATACTAAATTTGAGAAAAATAGAACTGAAGATTTTGGTAGAATTTTTGTTGTTGTTGTTGTGGGGTTTAACGCCATTTTTCAGCACACGATAGGCTATACATGGCGGCCAGTATTAATGGTGGAGGAAGAAACCGGGAAATCCCCGGAAAGAACCACCGACCCATGAGCAGCTACTGGCAAACCTTCTCCCATATCCACATTCGCCGAATTATAGACTCGAACCCACGCAGACAGAGGTGAGATGGCAGTGATCTGTAACGGAGAGCGCTTTAGACCACTCGGCCACTCGGGGCCCCGATTTTGGTAGAAAACTAAGGGCATCAGAGCCAATAAGCCAAGACGTCGGAAAAGTATTATTTCCGCTGGCTAAACGGACTGTCACAAAACAGCCGCTTTGCAATTTTCCCCGTTTAACTGTTTTATTTCAATGATAGGCTGGACACAGAAGACACACACTGTGACTCTATGATACAGGACATAGCTGGGGTTCCTCCAACAGCGAGTATGCAAGTGAAAGGGCATAAACATACTTCTTCTTTAGCTGGTAATAAGAATGGCAATAAATATACTTACATTTATGTATCATGAATTTCCTCAAAATGTACTTTCTGAGTTTTGCAAATCCAAATGACACGACCTATGTCATGGAAAAGCTGACAAACACTAAAATTGTACTGTAAGTTAGACTACATTTCCAACTTAAATCGCATTCTCCTTACAGCACTGAATTTACCCATTAAATCAAGTCCATCTCACGCAGAACAGCAGAATTGAGTTGGATCAAGCGAAAAACAAAATCCGTCTATTCCAGAGCAACTGGAAAAGTTTTTTTTTTTTTGCAGTGTGCATTCATTCAAAATATGACTGTTTAATTTTTATGTAAACCAAAACGGGTATGTTTTTAAACTGGTGTCTAGCGCGATGAAGTTCAAAGGTCGCTGGCAGTACTGTGTGTGCATCAATATTGTACTGTGTATTGATGCATCTACGGTTATGTATTTATTTTGAATTACAGTATAATAAAACTACTTTTTTCCTGTAGTGTATTCCTTTATTATTTAGTATTAGGTTCGAAAACGGAATGAGCTACAGAAAGGTTGCTAAATTTCAATGGCAAAAGATGAACTCGTTCTCTCAAACTAATACTGCACGACCTTGGGAGTGCAGCACTGCTGAAAAAAAAATTGTTTATATTTTACCATATAAATGCGGTAACCTATAAATATCTAAGATACTTATAAATTTCTTTTTTACAACAAGGACATTCGAGTTCTTAGACCATATTGTATTTTATTTATTATGTATTAAGAACAACGGATTCTTTTCTTGTTTCATAAAAACATAATGATCAACATTAAATACGTACTAAGGAGTTAGTCATTATATTGCTTGTTACTTTCATTGTCAGAAGTAGTGTATATTTGGCTGGTCTAGTGCAGATGGTCTTTCAACACCTTCTCAACAATTTAAAAAATAGGAAGAAATTTGATAAAGTAATGAAAAAAATAATATATCCAAACAGGGCTTGTATCTTTACACACGTTTTAAACAAATATGCGTTTAAATGTATCAATTTCTATTTAAAATTATCGATACTAAGGAAAATTAGCATTCTTGATAGTTGAGCATATCTGTACTTTCAAAATGATTTATTTGTTTGTGAACTGACATTATTTAGATACTACAGGGCGTAGTCAAGTGTGTCGCACCCTTAATCTCTGGAAAGATTATATTGTGACCGAATGTCGTATTCAAGAGTTTTCATCCCCTTTATACGACCTTGGTGTTCCAATGGGGATTCACAAAACCAACATAACTGAAATGATTCAGCAACATCCCGGCCAATTTCACGTAAGACATAATAAAGGCCACACAAAAGCCCAGCATTTGAATATCAGATAAACAAGTATACGGTTTATCAGCAGTACAGATGGTGCTATCATGCTTTGATATCTCCAGGATGCTATAGTCCGCTGTATTCATGCAACCAGGACATCAGGGAGATATTTTGCAATCCTTATTGCTGATATAAACAAATACCATAGGAATATTAATCGATCCTATTTTCTCAATGTCCCGTATTTTCTACCTTATCTTAATCATTATTGTTCCAGTACATTAATACATGTTTCTTCTCCTAAAACGAAGACTATTACTGATGTATTGTTTTTACATGTAAATAAATCCCCTCACCAAACAGGAGCGCACCTGGAGTAATCGACTATATACAGACAGTATAAATGACTTACCACAGTCACCCAAGCCTGAAAATTATGTCAAATTGACCTAGGTTTGACAAGGATGAGCTACTCCCCTTGAGATTCATCCACTTGTCAAGTTTAAGCTTGCGATGAATCTCTTTGTTTCCCTGCATACCTACATGCTCTATATTTTCCAGAATTTCCGTTTGGGGATGTTTGCCGTAGATCATCTGCTAAACAACCCAAACCAAACATATGCTCTTTTGTCTTCTACAACATGAATCATCATCGTACCAGTTAGCATCTGGGACATTGTTTATCAATACTTGCTTTGACTCTTTGTTCCCCTGGAATAGAGCTTTTTATCTCTATATCACCTGTCATATCAGCACCCCTCCCTTATAATTGCAAAGTAGGTTAATAGACTAAAATTAATCACTATTGGGAATTTTCCTTGTCTTCCATCACCAAGACAGTTCGAACTTTTGTCAAACATACCGACCTCTACCTTATCCGTACAATCTTGCAATTGTGCTGATAATCTTTGAGCCGCACTTGTGAATTTATCCAGCCCAGATCGGTGACGCTCATATGGTCCGGGGCTTACTAGTACGGCAAATTTGATAATTGGTGCCTACGTATATGTGCTATTGCTGATCAGCATGAATGTGCAACATGTGTGTGTTTCTGTCTAACCATCTCAGATCAATCAGAGTTGCCCACGTTCCCCATTAGAATGACCAACATGTGTGTGTTTCGGTCTAACCATCTCAGATCAATCAGAGTTGCCCACGTTCCCCATTAGAATGACCAACATGTGTGTGTTTCGGTCTAACCATCTCAGATCAATCAGAGTTGCCCACGTTCCCCATTAGAATGACCAACATGTGTGTGTTTCGGTCTAACCATCTCAGTTCAATCAGAGTTGCCCACGTGCCCCATTAGAATGACCAACATGTGTGTGTTTCGGTCTAACCATCTCAGATCAATCAGAGTTGCCCACGTTCCCCATTAGAATGACCAACATGTGTGTGTTTCGGTCTAACCATCTCAGATCAATCAGAGTTGCCCACGTTCCCCATTAGAATGACCAACATGTGTGTGTTTCGGTCTAACCATCTCAGATCAATCAGAGTTGCCCACGTTCCCATTAGAATGACCAACATGTGTGTGTTTCGGTCTAACCATCTCAGATCAATCAGAGTTGCCCACGTGCCCCATTAGAATGACCAACATGTGTGTGTTTCGGTCTAACCATCTCAGATCAATCAGAGTTGCCCACGTTCCCCTTTAGAATGACCAACATGTGTGTGTTTCGGTCTAACCATCTCAGATCAATCAGAGTTGCCCACGTTCCCCTTTAGAATGACCAACATGTGTGTGTTTCGGTCTAACCATCTCAGTTCAATCAGAGCTGCCCACGTTCCTCTTTAGAATGACCAACATGTGTGTGTTTCGGTCTAACCATCTCAGATCAATCAGAGTTGCCCACGTTCCCCTTTAGAATGACCAACATGTGTGTGTTTCGGTCTAACCATCTCAGATCAATCAGAGTTGCCCACGTTCCCCATTAGAATGACCAACATGTGTGTGTTTCGGTCTAACCATCTCAGATCAATCAGAGTTGCCCACGTGCCCCATTAGAATGACCAACATGTGTGTGTTTCGGTCTAACCATCTCAGATCAATCAGAGTTGCCCACGTGTCCCATTAGAATGACCAACATGTGTGTGTTTCGGTCTAACCATCTCAGATCAATCAGAGTTGCCCACGTGCCCCATTAGAATGACCAACATGTGTGTGTTTCGGTCTAACCATCTCAGATCAATCAGAGTTGCCCACGTTCCCCATTAGAATGACCAACATGTGTGTGTTTCGGTCTAACCATCTCAGATCAATCAGAGTTGCCCACGTGCCCCATTAGAATGTCTAGCATGCTGCTCTAAAGTATTTGTCCTCTCGTTGGCCCGGAATGGCCTTTAACTTTTTCCATGAGAAAATGACATGTAGAAATAATTTCCGGGTACTTTGACTTAAATTGATGTTGATTGATTATATATTTGATTAAATTTTATAGATCTCACTTCCGAGTTGTTTTTGTTTCGACAAACGCTTTCACCATACGCTTTCATCATCGTCTTTGGAACATATTTTCACGCTTGTTTTACTCATAAATGGGTTACTGAGACAAGACACCTAAATCTAAAATTAACTCTCCTGACGATACCGCTGGCCCACGACCATTGCAAAGTATTGGCTAACGTGTCGTACATTTTAGCGGGTGTAATTAACTTTAACACCTTTGGTTAGAGCAGGAACCGACCAATCGAAACTATATATTCGCTTCACAAATGCTTTCAGTATATCAAATTAAATAGAGAAATTCCAATCTGAGATAAATTAGTATTGGTATTCCTTTATTAATTTATGCGATTATCCAAATGAATAATATATTATATACAAATTTTCTTATTTCAATTGTCCAGCATTTATATCTTCCGCACTGAAAAAGTTTAATTCAAGTTTATTCTTAGTAAGATGTTATGGCGCTGCATCGTAATTTAAATCGGCAGCATCTGAGTTTTTGTTATTAAGCTAGCTATTCTCTAGTGTTTGTGTTCTGTTCTTTTTTGTGTATAAATGGATCTTTATTTATTTGGTTAGCATAATTATTACATAACTTATTATAAAACAAGCAGTATAAAGTTTCTAGCTTTGTAGTATCCGTGTTCTCTGTCACTGATTTTGTGTCTGATGAAGGAACTATTATCACTACTTATGACATTGCATGTACATGTCTTTATAGCCTGAATAATATCTGAGTGATTTATAGTTTCTTTAGATCATATTTTTTCTTTGGCGTCATCATTTGTTGTTATATTAAGAGTCAAGTGTAAAACTGTTCCTGGCAGCTAATGACTTGCTGATGAAGTTTCATTATGCTTTAAATTGTCCAGTAGATAAAAACCGTTTGTACTGTGTCTCATGAATCATCTTTGTATTTTGTACATAAATGTAAGATATAATATCTTCAATATAGCCAGTATTTCTTTTTTAAACTGCTACATTGCAATACCTTTCCTAACTTGTAAACCCCTCGATTATATATCGCCATTTCACAATAGCCCATATAACTCGGTGAGATCCTCTAATAATTATTGCGATTCTCCGGTACAAAAAGGGTACATATATGCCTGTCTCACACACAAGGTTCGAGTCAATTAATCACTTAACATCCAAATAGTAACGAAAAGTTACGATACGGTGAATCCATTAACCATAGCTGATCAAAGTATACACATCAAAGGTAAAGACTATCTACATTAATGAATCCTACGTATGTCTGTATGTATGTATGTATGTATGTATGTATGTATGTACGTACGTTCGTATGTATGTATGTATATATGCATGTGTGGATGGGTGTGTGTATGTATGTATGTATGTATGTACGTACGTATCCATGCATGTATGTATGTTGTTACGAATCTATACTCTTAAAATAAATAACAGAAAAGAATGAAAGACAACAAGCTTTGTAAAATTAACAAATAATTTATTTCCCTAGAATACAAAAAGAAAATGAGAAAAAAGAACTTACTGTATTGCGAATTAAATCCAAATATAATCAAAGAATTACAGAGACAAATCCTTCTAATTCAAAGTCCTGAATAAAATTCAGTAAATGTCCAGGAAAAATTCCAAAACTGAACTCGATGACATGTATGTGGTAGCTATTAAAGTGTTTTAGCATAAGTTCCATTTTCAAAATTTCTAACCACTCCTGGGTAGGATTCCAAACAAAGTTCTCTACTTTAGATGACATTGTAAAAAGCTTGTTGATTTCACTAAAGATTTCTAAAATGTTAAATAATACTTGGGATTTTAAAAATTCATAAAATAGGGCAATTTAAATTGCAAAAACTAAGTTTTCTGAAATATTTTAGCACATTTTGTATCTCGGACAAGCCCCCAATTTTCTGTTACGAGCCTATCGTAAAATAAGTAACGGAAAAGAGTGAAAGACAGCAAGCTTTGTAAAATGTAATAAATAATTTATTTCCCATGAATACAAAGTAAAATGAGAAAAAAGAACTTACCATATTGCGAATTAAATCCCAATATAATCCAAAATTACAAACACAAGTCCTAGTAATTTAAAATCCTGAATACAACTCAATAAAAGTCTAGAAAAAATCCTCAAACTGAAGTCGATGATGTGTATCTGGCAGCTATTAAAGTATTGATGTGTTTCCAGAGTCTTTTGTTAAATCACAGAAATATAATTCCAGGTTAGAATTCAATATAATTTCCAGTGAATGTTTTTGTCCAAGAATTTTGTCAGAGCGCTTTTGTATTTCCAGAGAAAATAATCACTTAAATTCAATAATGTGTGCAAAAACGATTCCAGCCCGAAATAAATAAATATACTGGTCACGACATATAATACAACTTGAACGTGCTAGATATTAATGCACAAATGACCAACTCCTCACAATTACAAGATTACATAGTTCTCTACTTGACCTCGGCTCACAATTAGCATGTTCTAAAAAAATTACCTAATGGAAAATAACCTTCTAGAATGATCCTGATGTTTATAAAATCAAAACCACAAACTGTAAAATTCACTAAGGAAAGTCCAAAACCCTGACCCAAGTCAATATGTTTATATCTATTAATAAATATCCTGATTATTAAGCCAATAAATATAGAGAATGATTTAGCTATGTATTAGTTGTTGACATAAATTGATATAATTTTTATTAAACGTCAATCAGGTCAAGCAAAAATCAACTCAGTTTTGGATAAGATCAAGTCCAGCATACAATGTAACATTACAATATCATGTAATGAAATAAAAGAAAATTTTAAACAAACAAACAATTAACTTAAATATACATAACAATGTATGTATGTATGTATGTTTGTATGTATGTATGTATGTATGCATGCATGCATGTATGTATGTATGTATGTATGTATGTATCTATATTGTATAACCTATCTTGTGCTGAAAAATGGCGTTAAGCCCTACAGCAACATGTACGTATGTATGAATTTTTCGTCTCCTATTGTTTGATTTTATCTGCCTATCTTTTTTGTGTATATCGTTTAGGTTGGTGCTTGTGAGATATTTACTTGTAAAAATACATAGAATGTAGGGTGTTCTTGAACGTGCAAATTACATATGTTTAACAACTGACTAGTTTTATTCCATTTCAATAATTGTTTTAATTTATATCATTATTTATTATCATCAGTGTTTAAAACCTATATATATATTAGATTAGCCATTCAGAACGGAGAACATAGATATGCACTATGTGCATTCTCATAATCCTTGAATAATCTCACAGCCATGCATATCCCTGGTGTTGAAACGATAGCAAAATGATATTTTCAACATTAAAATTCGCATGGTTAACATAAAACTATAGTATTATTGACATATGCATATATGACCATAGGTGAACTAAGAACAATTGTATTGTGTATTTCAATTTCTTATATAATACCATTTTTATTGCATCCTCTATATAAACCAATTTGCATCAACAGTACATTGAGTGTGAAGGCTTATATCACGTTATGTGCCAAGTCTTTTTCCTTATTGGCAGAATTAAAACAGCGTGTTTCGTTGCATTAATCAACACCCAAAATTGTCACTTTAACTGAAACAATCACCGACCAATGATCATTAGTATTATGTATGTATAAATAAAATGAAATACGTGTAACTTATAATTGTTTGTACTGGTTTCAAGTGTCTTGCCCAAGTGAAACGCCTATCCGGAATAAATCTATTATGTATAGCGAGTTGTGCGGATTATGAACTCTTGGACGGGATAGTTTCCTCTAAAGTATGGCCACACCGCTAAGTCCCAATATATCATTTTGGGTACATGATATATACACAAAAAATAAACCTATTATAAGCTACGTCACATATCATTCCATGATATTTCTTTGCCGATGAAGGACACGAGTTGTTGTTCACTTGCAAATCTTGATCAAAATGAATCGGAGGTTTACAATCAAAATTCAATGAATGGTGTGATCTTTTGTCATTGGATTTATAAAATAAATCGCTTTCGTAGTTTAAAAAAATCACACGCAGTTTTAAAATTCAAATTTTATTTTACTGATAATGGTTTGAGGAGAATCCTAAAAATAAGTCTATGTTATGAAATAAACAATGTTGTGTTATTGGTACAGAAATTGATTTAACAGGAGCAGCGTAAAGAAATAATACTTTGTTTATGAGTTAAGGGTGTGAAAGGTTATGGAATATTACAGACTTTGCACAAACTAGAAATCTGACCTAAAGAATCCTGTTTCATAAAGTTAACAAGTATTTCTCATTTTCTTTCCTTTGCTCTTTCTTAGCGATACATTTTTTACAATGGAAGAGGCAGTTCCTCATTCTGATGTAAGCATGGAAGGCGGAGTCCCTCATTCTGATGTAAATGTAAAAGACGGGCAGGCAGTAGATGAAACTCAGCTAGAGAGGGTAGAAAAGAATGATACTGTAGTAAAACATGGCACTGATGTTATAGAACTAAATATGGAAGATGCTAAAGAACCCATATTGCATGGTGACACAACAACAAAAACTGATGACTCAGAAGAGCTGACTGATACAAGTGACGATTCCAGAAAAAGTGCTGAATCAAGCTGCATTAATAAGGAGACTGACTTCATGAGTGATGAGATACCAGTGGAAAAGTGTGGCAAACATCCGGGTAAATTATTGGAATATGTTTGCAACGATCACGGAGAAGTAATTTGCATACGATGCAGAGACAAACATCATTCTAAGTGTCAAAGCAAGGGATACATTGACGAACTTCAAGACGTATACAAAATAGAATGCAACGACTACTTGGAAAAAAGTGAGAAACACCTGAATGAAATAGAAGAAATACGTGCTGAGAAACAAACTGGGTTCGATAACACCAAATTCTCTATTCAATTTTGCGAAACAAAAATTCTTGAACTACACAAGACGTTTAGAGATAGCATTAAATCTAGTGAAGATCAACTAAAGCAAAGGTTGTCAGAGATAGGCCTCAAGTTAGAAAGGGAGCATTTAACCGATGTAGAGACTCTGGATGGTACGAAGAAAGAGCTTAATGATTTGATCAGCAAAATTAATGCTTCGAAACGAAAATCTACAGCCAGTTCCGTCGCAGCTGCTTTTGAGGGTCGGAGGTTGATTAAAAAGCACAAGGAATCTCTAGTGGATATCAAAAACAAAGGCTCAGTTGTCGTGCTCTTTGAAGAAGATCCATCTGCTGGTCCATTTTTGAAATCTTTCACCCGTGCTGGCAATATTACAGAAAAAATGTCATCAGAGAGCATATACGATAATGACGGTAAAAGCGATGGAGTTCAACGATTAGATAATTTCACTTTGAAAAAAAGCTCGAAGTCTTGCAATATTTTGGTGATGCCAGACAATCGAATACTTGTCTCAGATGAAACAAACTCAACAATTTACTGCTTTGCTGCAGATGGCGGTCTTCTTTTCGATATCAACGATATCAAATCACCGCTTGGATTATGTCATATGATGTGGAATTTTGTTGTAGTAGTTAATAATGAAGGGATGATACCTATGGAAGTGCAAGATAAGGGATTTGCCATAAAGGACAAATTTTCAAGAGATTCATTTCGTGCGATTTCCTTCCACAGTGGTTATTTTGTTCTTTGTGCTGAACACACCGTCCATGTCAAGAACTTTCTTGGACATACGATAAGGGAAATTCCAGATGATAGAGGATATTTTTGCAAGCCGATTTTTTCTCAGCCAAAGGCAATATCATTTGACGACGAAACTGACAGCAAGTTCTATGTCACAGATGGACGACAGAGAAAGGTTTTCTGCATGACAATATGTGGAAAACGAATTTGGAGTTATAGTGTTAAAGATAGTTCCCCGGGAGAAATAACATGTCGAAGGTACATATTTGTTGTGTGCAGGGATACGAGTCGAATCCTTCAGCTTCAGAAAAGTGGAGATTTACTTGCCAGTTATGATACGGAGTATCAAAATCCATGCGGCATGTTCGTAGATCACAATATGACAATGTATCTGTTGGAGACAAAAGAAGCAACATCTACTAAAATTATAAAAAAGGATATAAAAGAATGGTATCATTAATAGCCACCTGATGAAATTACAAGCTTGTTAAGTATCAACTAAGAGTATTGATTTTATCATTCAGGTGATAATGATTTCGGTCCTTTCAAAGCCTATTATCCAAAGTACAATGAAGTGTAGGACTGATAGGTGTCATTCTATGCTATAAGTGTACAACCAGGACTAAGATATAGAGAACCTAAACCCTGAACATTTTTGGAAAATGTAGCAAGAACCTCGACAGTTTCTTTAAGATGTATGTGTATTTTACTCAAGAGTGTATCGTAGGATATACTTGGAACAGTGACAACCAAGGATAAACATTTATTTCGTAAATCATTATTCCGACCACATTGTATATATCTATGGTATAGATAGTCTGATTTTTAATCGTCATGTGATAATCAGTGTGGTTTATTCAACAAATAAATATACAATTTTAACGGATTCATTTCTCTGATCAGTCAACAAATGTGAATACACGGAAATAAATCAGATGAGGTGACTATGAAGTCGACAATATGATTACATATATTTGCTGTACATATAAAATTAACCCATTGACCACAAAGTAAGCCATTTATTCAGTAAATGTTTACAATAATGCCATTGATCGTTGCAAAGTTGTTGTGGTTTCATGCTTCGGAAAAAATAGATGTTACTGTCATAAACAACCTTGCCAAATCATATAATTTGTAATTATCGTCTCGAATATAAAATTGGAATTATCTTAGTTTGAAATCACGAACTAATTTAAACAGGGAACAGTAAGGACTGGCTTCACTTTTAGTCTCCAGCTATGTTTTAATATTTGTATTCTATCATCATAGTAGAGATGGCAAATACAGATGTACGAAAACAAAACTTAATGCAATGTCTCCAAGATTGCAAATAAATATATATTTAACAAGGTTTAGTACATTACTGTAAAGTTCACAAAAAGCAATCCCCCATAACATCATAATGATAATGGTAATTCAATAAAATGAATACTACCTAATACTTTTTCGACCATTTTATATCACACTTAAGTCTTTCTTTACTGTACAATTGAAAATATTTAACCCTTTTCTCGATTCATTATTTTGATACTTGTAACCGTCGACTCTATCTATATCATTGCCCATGATGTAGTCAGTAGCTCTGAATTATGGTGTATTATATATATTGCAAGCCAGTAAGGGGCGGATCATATGTTAGCTAAATGTATTTCTCTCAATTTTCCTGTAACGGTATTGCTTTCAGTTTAATATACGCATTTTATATATAGTGTTTTACTTCAGAACCTTAAATAATTTATGTATAATGGTGCAAAAGTTTGTAAAATAATTTCTCCATACAGAGTAACCTGTTTGTAGTATAAATTACACGGTACATTTTTAGTAGTGCATTTTGTTGCGGTACTCGTGAGACGTACCCATTAAGATTGATGTATTGGCTAGTCCCGCAATAAATGGTTGACTGCGAAGGATGGCGTCTTGGGGCACTTGGGGGAGAATGGGAATTTAACAATGGGAATGGCACCTGGGGGACAGTTGGACTTACCATTGAAAGGGAGTAAATTTTCAAGGCACAATGGGAAATTCAACATGAGTGACGTCATAGAGTTTATAGGGACAAAGAGGATTATAGTGACAAAAGAGTTTTATATGGACAAAATTGTTTATGGGGACAAACAAAACATACACAAACAAATACTTCTACAATGCAAGGACAAAACATGTTTTGGCAAAAGTAGAAGAGTATATCTTTTCGAGTCACATGAATGGGCCTGAAAATAGCAGTTGAATTTCTTTTTCTATTTCCGATAGTTCTTCCATCAATTTCTCAGTGTTTGGAGTAAATTCATCTTCTTTTTACCGTCCTCAGGCATCCAGTCTGGATACGCCATTGCTCTAAATGTTTCCTGGACCTTGATCCAGTTGTTATTCAATCTTTTGAAGTCTTCCTATTTCTACCTGTTTTCTTTCTCCTTCCTCTCCATCACCCAGGTAGCCTTGATCTTCACTATGACATTTCTCACAAGACTCTCAGCTCTGTTGAAAGCATATTTCACCATTTCATACTGCTTAGGGCTGGGTAATTCAAATCGATGTAGTCCTCTATCTTCTTTACGAAATACCTTGCTCCTACCATCCAATCCACTACCTCCTTCAACTTTCTTACTCTACAATGTTGAAATGTCAAGAACTATTTCAGCTTCAGTTCTTCCATCACGTCTTTGACAAGTTATCAGGCTATTTTTAGAGCCGTCACTTGTCTTGTCACATATTGTAGGGTACCATGGTACCTCAATAACCCTTTTACTACATCATACTCCACCTCCACCTACCAATACCAAGCTTCTTTCAAATCATAAACAGAAGTTATTGTAGTATGTATTGACGGGTTAACGAGGGTAGCCAGACTGACTTGACTTGCATTATAGACGTTTGCACCCATTCGGGCATGTATGTCTGGTTAATTCCCACACCGTGGGATATTTAGTTTATCGTACGGGAGGGAAAGAGAGCCACACTCCCATACGCGTTTATGCATGAGTGAACTCATGACTGGATGAGTGGGATTCGAAACGAACACACATTCCATTGTGACAGAGTCAGAATTGAAACATAAGATGTCTAGGAGGATTGGGTACCTTATACAAGAAGCCAACCCGGTTCTGTGCGTACACGCTCATCGGGGCATTTGAATGCAGGACGAGTGGGAATAAGCCCACACACTCGTCTATGATAAGTCCGGGTATGCAAAGTAGAACGGTGACCCTGTAGGGGGCTCCCAACGTCGGCAGGAACGTCCCAGTAACGCCTGGGTGTACCGTGAGTCAAATCCTGCCCAGTTCTTAATAAAGGTTATTCCTTATTACCAGTTTGGTGTCAGCCACCATTGTAATTAGAATTGCTGTATATAGTTGTACATGTTCCTACTGTATAATTTGGAATTTTGTGCACAGAGTATACTTCTTATATCCTAACAATAATTAAAAATAAAAAGTCAAGGTGACCAGATGAATTTTGTTCAACGTGTTGGACAATAATGTAGTTTTCTTTTAGAACGGTAAGTAAATGGTCATATTAGTGAAGTTGGTTTTATCGAATCGGCTTTTCATACCAAACTGAAAAACCTTTATAACAGCGACAATTTTGAGTAGAACTTAAATGGGCTGAGATCAAGCCACACCCTGGAACAGGAAGTCCCTCAAGTGTTTCTGGCAGGTTGTATTTCTTTCTAGTCCTTCCTTCGAACTTGTTGGGGGAAAAGAAGGTCTTCAATCAAATAGGTTTCACCTCCAAGCCGTGGAATTTTAATCAGCTTTTTGAACATCAGTATCGTTAACGGTATCTATATCGCACTGAATTTTTCTCCTAGTACTCCGACTCCGAAAGCCGCCAGCGAAAACTGTTCATGATTGGCTTTGGACAGTCTTCGTTCGCATTGCCTTCTTTTGCTCAGATCGAGCACTTTCCTTGAGCTTCAATAAGGTGTGCGGCAGCTGGTTGGTCTTTGAGTAGGATGTCCGCACCTCGCTTATCGAACTGATCACAGATGAAATTAACCAGTTCAGCTCTCTGATGGACATTAGGCTGGTGTTTCTGTTTCCTTTGTGAGCATGATTTATCTGTTTGAGCTGGAGGTAGTCCCTTAGACTATTTTTCTTGATGTCTGGTCTTTGCGGGGATGGATGTAGCATTAGAGGTATTTATTGTTGCTGCTGTCGTATGAGTCGACACTGTCATAGGTCCATTTGCTGTTTTTCCTGTTGCCGTGTTCTTGTTGCAGTACTTCCTATTGTTACTGTCGTCGCTGATGATTACGATGATGGTGATGATGATGATGGTGCAGGAGTTAACGCTGCTGCTATTTGGGACTTCTTCAGTTACTGTATCTTACTCTTTGTTTCCTCTGCTGTTTTTATCTCTAAATCTGGATCACCCCTCTGCCGCAGCTAGGCTGGTTAGAATTTATACTTCGAGGCAATGTTTTTTGCTCTCCAATTACAATAGCTGGATTTGCTGGAGTCAGTGTAAGTCTCGGAGTTGGAGATAATTTCTTTGGAGGGATCTCTGGAGGGGCAAATAATGGCGGCTGTAGTTGTTATGCTTGATGTACCGTTGTTTTCCCTCTCGGTTCCGGTCTCGGTCTTCTTGGGGTGCCACTTCTCCAATTTGTGTTATTGGCATTTTCTTCCCAGATAAACAGCAAGGCCGTTCTTCTTGCTTGATCCCTAAGGCTCCACCCTGACGCATCTCTGGCTATATTTCTACTACGTGATTTTCCTTCCTCTTCTAGTTGAAGACAATAACAAGACTGTCTTCCTTCCTTCCTTTCCTCCTTGGATTAACGTCATCTTCTCCCAAATAAGACATGCGTGGCTGGTTATTTATAGCACAGCTGGATCTTCAGTTTATAACACGAGAGAGAATTAGATCCTCACCCTCATGTGCTGTAATGTAAGCACCGCTCTCTACTCGGTTGCCATGTCCAGCCGAGGAAGGGAAGAAAACGGGGGCTAGAGAGCCTCATGCTTCTTATCCGTGGGTATTTAATTATGACACCTTTTTCAAAAGACAAAATTTAGTCTATATATTGACTCTCTGCATTACTCTGTTACAGTAGGCATAACTAACCATAAAGAGATCTGATAATTAATAAGATAATACTATTTAGAATTGTCATGACTGTTAATCTAGGGATTTACATAAACTACTTTAAAAAATTGTGTCTCACTGTGTGGCCGGACCTGATGGTTCGGGGCATTTATATGACCTAACTTTTGGGACCAAATTTTTTACGATTTCACCAATCTCGTCATGTTTAAATGATTCTATAATTATTCTAATTTGTCTGCATTGTGCAACGGGGGATGGGAGGCTGATGATTTGGGCTTTATCACCTCATAATTCATAATTTGGGGTCCTATGTCACCTATTAGATCCTAGTTATAGTTGCCACTTTATGTGGCCGGGCATGACGGTCCTGTTTGGACCGATATATATATATATATATATATATATATATATATATATATATATATATATATATATATATATATATATATATAGTATATATATATATATATATATATATATATATATATATATATATATATATATATATATATAATTTGGATATTGTATTCTTAGGTGTTTGTATTTAATAACGATTATTGCTAAGCTTTGTCTAGTGGGGTATGACCAGTTGCCCTAATCTTAATATTTATATTTACCTAGTTACAAATCGAGACTAAAGAAGAAAAGCGGAAGACGAGTACTATTTTTGGCAGTATTGTCATATTGCATTGCCTATGCATACGTTAAGCTTAATAAACGTTGGACTTAATACTACTACCATTGCCATTACAGAGTGCTCCCGTTGTTGTATTAAAGGGTATCTTGCATCATTACATTGCTTAGATGTTTGTAATATTGATTTCTGGCCTGTTACGATCAACATTGACCGGAATGTTCAGTGTCTATTCCAGCTGTCAGACGTAAAAAAGGGCAGGGAGTTCCATCTCAACTACTGATGGATCTGAGTCCGCGTACAGGCGAAATCGACCTGAATTCCCTCCTCCTACATAAGTCGTTTCGTCCACCCTGCCTTTTTCTCATGGTCCAGCAGGGCATGATGTCATGCTACAGGATTAGACACATTTTGTGACAAGGATATTGTATATGGTGAATAGTCAGCTACTTATTGCAACCGGTAATGGCGAATACATGAACAATTTCTATACTTTTTCTTTCTTTCCACTCTCCGAAAAAATTGCAGTATGTTGAAATAGGTAAGATTCTTAGTTTTACAACATGGCATCAACAATTCAGGATATGAACTAGGTGAATCTATTTTCTTCTGCTTTTCATGGAACATTTTTCTTTGTGTCCAGTAGTATTGACATTCGTTGAAAACATGTTTTAGATCTTCTAATTTTGGATAATGTGGACAGTTAGTTCCACTAATGAGATTGATTGGGAGGTAATTTCCAAAACTACTTGCCAGAAGTGTTTTTCCTGGTTTAATTTAGTTGATAATTCTTTTCTAATTTTCGGGTTAGTGTTAACGAGATTTTGGACCAAGTATACTATTCTTCCTTTCTTACTGTTGTTCCGAATTGTTTGCCATTTGGCGTCAATTTTTCCTCTAATTTTAATGTAAATCTCATTTTGCTGTAATCAATATCCCTGACGATTGGTTCCTCTGCCCTTAATTTGGCCCATTTGTCTGATCTCTCGTTAACCAGGATATCTATTTGGGATGGAATCCACGTGAATTCTACTACTTCTTTTTCCAGGTTTTTGGGGATGGTTTGTCTGCTTCCTAATGCTGTATTCTCTCTTTATTTAAATATCGCGCCTGCTGTTCTGCTTGGGTCGTTCGACCTGGATCCATCTGCAATTATTTTCGTGTAGCCGGTGTATTTATTATCAATTTCTGTTAGAATATTGGCATTTAGATTCGATGATTGTTCCGTTTTGTTTCTTCTGGCATATCTAAGGATTGATTCCTATCTGCGAAGATGTATTGGAGGCTCCCCTGCTAGGATTTTCAGTTCTTCCATTAATGTATGTCTTAATGCTCCTGTACATAATATGAGCGTCTTATATTGCAAGCTATCTAGTTCCCTAAGTAGGTTTTGGCTTACTGACGCGTATGCTTGACATCCGTAGTCTAATTTAGATCTAATTAAGGAACTGTGGAGCGTCGATGGTGTATCCTGGTCCTCTCCCCAGTTTGTTCCTTTCAGGTTGTTCAAGAGAATTAAATCCTAGCTGCATCTTTTGATTAAGTCTTCTATGCGGTAATTCCATATAAAATGTTCATCAACGTACATACCCTGGGATATAGCCACCTTTTCAGAGCCTATTGGAATGTTATTCAGATATAATATAAGGGGATCCCTTTTGATCTGGTATTTGGAGAGAAAAGAATCCCGATTGTCTTGTTTGGTGATATCTTAAAACCCCATATGCCATCCCGTTATCCTCTCCTGTTTAAGCCTACTTTAAGGTCACTGATTACGGTTTCGCTAGATTTGTTGCCTGCTTTCCAGATACCGCTATCATCAGCGAACTGAGAGAAGTCTATTGTCTTGATCAATAGATTGATCCAAATCATTAATCATAATGATGAAAAGTGTTGGGCTCACTGCACTTCCTTGTGCTGTCCCATTTTCCACAATGAATGTTTCGGAGTAATCATATTGCCAACTCTGGTTTTGATTTTATGATTGGTTAGGAAGTTAAATATCCATTTGTGAATGCGGTCTGATAATCCGTAGTAGTCAAGCTTTGCGATAAGACCCTTTCTCCAAATCAGATAAGATGTTTTTCCACATTCTTCATCAATTACCGCTCTAATAGAGACAAAGGAGCGGGTTTGGCCATTTTCGCCAGCGATACGCTACCAAGCGTTGCTCAAGAGAGTACCCAATCAAATGGACGAGCGCGGAATAGGAAATACCGAAATAGAAATTTTCTATGTCTATGACCCAGGGGAAAATAATTCATCAACGATACATACTTAGAAATCAATGTTAAGTAACTAAGAGACACAAGCCATAATCTGCGGAGATTTCAACGCGACCGTTGGAGCGAAAATATTATCGACAAAAGCGGAAAAATCATTGAAAAATGGATCACTACTACCCAGGAAACGCACCTCACCCCGAACACTATGTTTATTCCTAAGATCCCTCAGCGGGATCCTTTGTTGTTTCTTGCTCGAACAACTATCGTTTTTTTCTTTATTACTACCTTTAAGCGGTTGCTTTCCTTTGCCTTGCATTTCTTTCGTGTATGGTTTTGGTTGTGCCGCCTTCTTCTGTGGCGATAG
>JAECUM010026695.1:0-17110 GCA_016617855.1 Megalonaias nervosa | reverse complement strand
GAGCCTAATGGCTAGAAATATGCATAGCAATTGATAAAATCGGTAGTGACAAGCACCTGGGACAAGTAACTAGTAAAATGTAAAAGTATTAAAGATTACCTTATTACCAGTCCTCATACACTTATTATAGTAAATGATTATGTCCTTTAGTCTCATATATTCATTGTGCATATTTCATTTCAGATATTCACTGTGAATCTTCAATCTCAGATATTCTCTGTGCACAGTCTTTCAGTTATCAATCCCAACAAGGGACTACAGTGAAACAAACGTATCAGACAGAAGGAAGAGATATGATCCTGCTGAAATACATATTATCCTAAATAAAAATAATAAAAGGACTGATATTCAGAAACTTTGGACTCATAGCTAAAGAGTTTCAGAGACACATACTGCTAGCAAAAATGAATTAAACCGTGTAAGTGATAAAATATGTAGAAAGGTTTCCTCAATGTTGTACCGCGAAAGAAAGCAAAATATGTAACCTATGTTTAGATTTTAATGTAAAACGTCCGGAAGAAAATACAATGTAAACAGAAAAATATTTTTCTCATCATAAACCTGTAGAAAATGTTATCAATATAAAAAAGTACATGCAAAAAGTACATGAATGTTTTCCGATATATTCATTCTGAATTCAAAATGTTTATACCAAATAAATTTGGAAGCTTGTTCAAACAGTAAATAATGCAGACACAATAATTCAACATATTTGTACAAAATCTAAATGCAAAAGTTTTTGGAACACAAAGACACTCTCTGCGTTTTAGAAATTATCAACATCCCATTTTCTTTATATCACCCAGTTACTGAAAATTAAGATACAGAAAACGTTGCTAAATTTAAAACTAGTAAGACTTTATGAAAGTGTTTGTACTGATTACCTAAAAGTACCGAATCAGTTTGTATGCAGTTCTTTCTTCACTTGTAAAGTTGATATAGGCACAGGGAAAACCGCAGACACGTAGACCATAAGAGGAATAAGACCGATGTATTAAAAAAAAATATGACCGATATATAAAAGGAAACGCAAAACCATCTAACAAATTATAGACCAATAACACTTCATAACTGTAATAAAGGAAACGTTTTACTTTTATCCTTGCTTATGGTCTGACACATTATTGTAATGCTTTGTCTTTGTTAAAAGATTCTTATGTAGGTTTTAGATCAGGTTACTAAACAACAGACCATTTCTCTCTCTCTCTCTCTCTCTCTCTCTCTCTCTCTCTCTCTCTCTCTCTCTTGGAGCCTGGGATCGCGCGCTGCACCGATCGCTAAACAAGTTGTAGTGCGATGATAGCATCAAAAGCGCCGTTTTTGTTCTATAGGTTTAATACGAAATTGTGAATAGTGGAATAAAGAGAAGCTACTGAAAGTTATATCTAATATGTATAAGAATACAAAATCATGCCTGAACAATAATCTCGAAGTTAATATTGACAAAACTAAATTATAAATCTTCGATATAGATTACAGAAAAAATGAATTTTATATGTAATATTATAATAGATGGTATCTAAATACAGTTATCTTACAGTTATTATTTTTTTAAAAAACTGGAAGATTTGTCGAGACAATGAAGCCAACGGTGTTTGTGAAAATACGAAGTACACAGGTAACGACGCTAAAACTTCATTTGGAATCTCTATCAACTGATTGGCAATTGAAACTATTTCATTATTAATTACTACCAGTTATATAATATGGATCAGATTTTTTTTTTCCTTGAGAAAATAAATAACAACGAGAGAGAGAGTTCATATTAATTTACATATAATAAGTTTTATAGTGAAACAGAAAGAAAACTACATATAGTTCATGTGAAAATAAATATTGTTAGATTTTTGCTGTACATTTGGGAGAAAGCAAAGAGAGTAATAACGCAAACGTTATATTGTTTTGGGGTTTAACGTAGTTTTCAGAACATGATAGGCTATACATAGTGTACAGTATAGCCGGTGGTGGTAGAACCCGTGAAAACCTTGGGAAGAACCAAGGATCAACGGGTTACTGGCAAGTTTTCTCACATACTCACATTGATCGAGCCAAGACTCGAACCCATGCAGACTAAAGTGAGATGGCAGTGATCGGTAAAGGCGAGCACTGTAGACCATTCGGTCACCGGGGGCCCTGTCCAAAAGTTCTGTATGAGGTAATAATAGATAATTTTAAAATGAATGGTAATATGTATCATTGTTTAAATTGTATAAAATCTCTTTTATATGAATACATATACGAATATGTGGTATAAGCAGTCTTTCCCCAATTTGCCACGCTAAAACAGTAGTATCATAAGAGGCGGTTAAGATTGGCGGCCTAGCAAGGTTCCAATCCCATGACCTTTCCGGATAAGGATATATTTTGCACACTCCTGCATCCGCGATTGTAGTTAATGTGAGCCCCAAGTTAAGTTTCAATGGGGAGCCCCAGTGAGATCAATACAGTTGCTTGATCGGATCATCGCTTGGCCATTTCCTTCAGGTTGTGATATAACCTCTGAAGTAGTTGTAGTAACACCCATAAATTGTATGTGTTTATTGATTAATCTCTGGCGGAGTGCACCACATATGTTAAGACAATAAAGGTCGAGATTGTTCCGACTGTGACTTTGACTCCTTCAGTCTCCATATTGTTCCATATGATCGAAAGTAGTTCAGAATATAGCTCTCAATGGGGACGAATTACATTCCATATTTTTTCTCGACTTAACAGAAAAGTCCGAGGATGTTCCGATTATATAGAAGATGCGAGCTCTCAGGCAAATCGACTTCTACTGAATGTAAATCAGTTACCTGTTTTGGTCGCTAGTCCCCGGTTCAGTATCAGTACCTCGGCGGTTTCTATTTCGACCAACACAATCTTGAACTCCACCATGCTACTTGTTTTATCTCCGATGGTGACCGAGAAGAGATGACTGATTGTATTGAGAATACTTAGTGTCGCTTTAGTATTTAGAGCGACGGGAGGGGGGGGATCTGCGCGGTCCGTAGCCTGTAGTGTTATAAACGGTAGATGATCTGCATGTTCGTTTGTGTATTTGATGACCATCATAGATGGGCCAACGGATCTTGTACAATCGTCTCTGTGTATTGTGTGTCCTAATATCATAGTGGTAATGTCAACTTTGTCCAAACAGGCTTAGATTTCTTTTCAGTCGATTGAATAACGTTCGCTGTTGAACAATGCCACGATGCAGTTTTCAACATCTGCAGAATTGTTCTCGGCGGTTACAAACTTTTCTTGAATTTCCAAGAATAATTCGCACGGAAGAAAATACCGAGATGTATCCTGTACCTGAAGTTCTATTGGCTCTCCCTGGTTTGGCACTCTAGCCTCGTATACGTAATATTGGCAATTTTGCACGCTTCTATCTCGCAGTACACGAGCGTACATATCCCAAGCTGGATGGGATACATCTTTGAATTGAGCCTTTGTTTATACATTATGGTTTCGTTTAATACTTTAAGCGAGACAACCACAATTCGTTCCCCATTACAAGATCTGCAATCATTGAATATGTCTTGATATTTGCCAAACGTTTAGCAATTGGTGCAGCCCGCAAGGCCAGGCTCCTGTGAATGATCACTGACGGCATCACTAAGACCATTTCCATATGTTTTCTCACATCGTCAACGCGCACATGTTTCACACGTCCACGTCCGATTGTCATTGTATTAAATATCAGGTCGATCTGTAATGTACATTGTATCTTTGGGGTCTCCCCGCGCAGGTCCAACACATGCCGGTCCTCGTGCACACGGACGAAACAAAGATAAATTAATCGGGGATTGCTGCTTATATGATACGCAGACTCAGCGGGAATAATCGATATCAGATCACCCGGGAGTGCGTTCGGGACGAACCGAACAATGTATAACCCTTAGAGATTATGCCTTTAGAGGCTGGATTCTTGAACTGGAACTGTCTTTGATGGCGTCTCATGTCAGATTAACATGAATCGTCGAGGTTATCCGGATAATGTCTAGAGCGATATTGTATCCCATACATAAGATTCGTTTTTCTGCGGAAATTTCGCTAATATTTTCGGACCGACCGAGAAGTGTTCTCGTCGATGGCTGTCCGATGTTAACCTACTACTATGGAGAGTGGATCGATATGGCAGAGCTGAATGTGAGTTCGTGCACACGTGTGGAAATGTTAAAATCTTTGCCTGTCACCAAAGAAATCCTCCGTCTGATCTCATCATTAATCAATTCAATTTCGTACGCAGCCAAGGGGAGTCCAATAATATTCCAGGTACCTTCTCGATCACCCTCTGCCGAAAGCATAAACGAGTGATTCGTTCTGGAGCCATCAAACGGCTGCAATAGAACATTAGGCCAACTGCGATAAACACGCCAAGAGGCTAGCACGATCTTGAGTCTGCGTGATTGCCCCGCGATGATTGGCGTCGGGAAGTACGCTGTATCGAAGCAGTGATTTCACGTAACGGTGTAGCGTCTCAGAACTCGTATTCGGTGTTATATACATCTTCGACATCTTTAATGAGTTCATACAAAAACGTGCAAAACATTCTCCGGTCCATAATTTTATCGTTGAGCAACTCCTGATAAATCGATGTGGCCTGATTGATTATGACTTCTGGCGTGTTGTTGCCTGCGCCAACTGTCCCCACGAGTGTTTCCTGCCAATCTGCTAGGTCGTGGGGATCACTCGGTACACCAAAGCCTTCTCCTTGTTATTTTTGGAGGTTGTTTTTTCTCTAGCAGTTTGCCAGTTTTTCAGGTTCTTCTCGCCACCTGGCAATTTATTCATGCGTTCGAGAGGACTTTGGATTTAGGTGGATGTTCGGGTTCAGTTTGTATTGGCACCTCCTGAAGTGGCACTTGCGCCTTGTGAATTTTCTGAAGTTGTTTCGGCCTGGGTATAGGTTCAGATGGGTATAGAGGTGGACTTTCGCGTAGAGACAAACCATTTTATGGATGATTCATTTGAAACTTTATTCCTTGTGCGAAAGCCTTTTTTCAGAATTTGGAGATGTAATAGCGTGTGTACTCTGCAAGCGAACACATTCGGTTCGGGTTCAGGTTTGTGTGATGGTCCTGGTTTGGGTTTCTTACCATAGGGCGGCATTAGGCCGCCTGGGTTCACGTGGACGAGTTACACCGTTTCCTCGTTTCGTGCGTCTTCCCGCCTCTACTAGTTTCATAAAATATTCAAACATTGCATTGCCTTGGTTGAAATCTCCAGTTATAAAAGTATCAAGTATTTTATTATATTTCCACGGCTCGCGAAAGTCTTCTGAACGACTATTGATATACCTGAATATCCAAGTGGGCCATATTACTATGCCAGTCTCACGTATTTATCATACTTGTATGCTTTATTATGAATTTTTACAATACTTGTACATGTACCTTGTTTTCTTTGCTTTGGACGAGATCGGTCGGCATTCAGTTCATCCATTGTGCTGATTTTTGTTTTACGTTGCTCTGTTGCGATTAACTGGTAAGCAGTTATTTCTTACAGAATGACAATATCTTTTTTGCTAACTTGTTTTTTAATGTGTATTTTCGTCTATTATTGCCTTCCGGAACGTAATTCGTTGTTTGTGATGCACCATTGTTCCCAGGATTCTTTGCAACTGTGGGCGAGGTAGTAGCGTTCCTGTTTTTGACACCGAATCGGAGAATCTTGGTTGTCTCCGTTGAGTATGCTTGTGTAAAACATCCGAGTTTCCCTGAGGGTGTAGAAAGTATAAATTGGACCCAATCAATTCAGCTTTTAGACAGACAACGTTTATGTCTTCAGTTGTCTGTTTCTCTTTGAATACAAATTTGGTCGTAAAATGACAATTCGGAATTGTAACAAAATTTAGATTTTAACTGTTTGGAAATTTAATGACTATGACAAATTTAACAAGGTAAAAATATTTCTGAAACTTTTAGTTTCATACTTATAATAATTTATTTTAATTTCAGATTTTTGTTGCGTCCAGATTTTGGATTTGTCCAGATCTTGAGTCAAAGAGAAGTTGTAACCTTGACAAAATAATTCTAAGAAATTATATTGATGAATATAAGTAATTAAAATATATTTGCTATGTTTCTTTAATACTAAGTATAAATTTCGTTTGACAGGATTTTAATATTTCTTAGTAAACAAAATTTAAGATTTCCAAATTTCTGTTTCGCCCAGATTTTGGAGTCTCAAAAAACTTAGTCTTTAGAGTTTTCATGTAAGTAGGCAGTACCAGTCTCCACATAACGGATTGCACCCAGTTAATAATATAAAACTTATTATTCCGTTACCAAATTTAATTTAGAAAACCTAAATTTTTATATATATTTTGTTAACCCATTCTTTTAATCCCCTCATAATATTTATAATAAGAATTTCTGTTTTTTTTTAAGCACGCACGAAATCGTGGTCACTTGTGAAAGCCTTGTTTTATGAAGCTTGTACTATGGTAATGAATGAAAATCAGTATTGTTGTATGTAAATGAAACTGTGAAGATGTAAATAAGAGTAAAAGAAGTGAGAGCATCATAAAAAGTAAAATTAAATTTTTAATTTTTTTTTATAACATCATAAATATCATACATTTCTTATTTCTACTCTGTAATCTGTCCTGTCTTTCTTGATTTTATTATATAAAAACATTAGCACCAACACCACTTTCATATTTCTACCCTCGTTCAACTAAAGCCAGCACCAGCAAAACCCATAATCTGTTATGACTGGAAGAACCCTGACAAACGGTCTCAACAATATTTCGGCTACGGCTGCATCATCTGATCTCGCTTTTGACACAAGCTCGTGCCAGTTAAGGTGTCTGGTAAGAGCAGCACGTACAGAAGTTTAAAAAATCCACTGGTAACCCTGGGGATTAAATAATTGCTGTCGTATGTTCAGCATTGACTCAGTCACGTGGACTGTGCATGTAGAAGACTCAAAAATGCCTCTTTGACGTCTTCATCGAATACACGGGTTCCTTTTGCGATCACTCTCTTAGATTACTCAAATGTCTTGTTGGAAATTCTTCATCTGCTCAGGCAAGCGTCCAACAGTTTCCGCAGTTGCTTTGTTGGCTTTGGTGGGTCGTGACAACAGGACCTGGTTCCTTTTCTGTTCCCATCAACTCGGCGGTGGTTTTCGCGACTTTCTTTACCTCCTCCGAGGTTTCGCGTGAGGGTTTAATTAAGTGGTGCAAACGTAGGCTTGAAGCCAGCTGTGAGGTTTCATTCGATCTTGGGCAGCTTTGCAGCCTCGGTCAGCATACACTGCTACGACATCGCTGGCGGTTTTCTTTACGTTCGTGCGCTTCAACCCCACGAAATATCATCGAGATATTACAGCTGTCCCGATTAACTTTAGGCACGTGTGCATATCATATATGTGTACTTGTGCCGGCCTCTGAAAAAAAAAATATTCTCGTGGGGTTATCTTGAAAGTCAAGCATCAAACCGTCGTACATGAAAAGATTATTATGCTTTAGATCAAGGTCGGCAATGGAGGGGGCATCGTCGATCGAGGAAAAGAACTCTGTGGTGGACGCCAAAGACGTATTCGACGGCGCAAGAGCTTCCTTTAAATCCCTGAGTACATCATAACACGGTTGATCGTCAGCGAATGGTGCAATCACGTATAATTGATCTCACTTTAACCATCGTATAATCAGATTCAACAACAATCCGGTTTTTCCGAATCCTGCTCGGCCAATTGATCAGTGCACGAACAGGGTTTGGAAACACAGAACCATCTTTAGGTGGTCAAGGCTTTGCCTGCGCAAAGAATACAATGACGATGAAATATTCTCTACTTTGTGATGCCATGTTAAATGTCAATTATTGTGTAATTCAATCATGCCTTCATATTGTGTGGGATGCCGCATGAAAACACGCAGTGAAATCCAACTCAGGTTCTAAAGCATAATGGTAGAGGGGCAATCGCTGCAACTTGCGTCCGATGTGATGCAATGAAGTTTACGTTAACGAAAACCTTCGACATGTTACCGACATGATCCTAGTTGTAAGGCATCAAATGATATCATTGTTCATCAACGTACCGACGTGGATCTCATCCGTACTTGAATGCAATTAATCCTATTCTCGGAAAAAGAATCGTCAGATGGATCATCAAAGGAGGCATGAAGGCCAAGATTGCAGTTGGTGGTCGCTAGCGCGCCTCTCATTTGAGGTTAAGTCCTCTAATAAACAGGGACTCAAAACTGGCCACGGGTAGCGGAAGGGTGAAGTAGCCATGGAAAAAATTTGCGAGCTCGGCAAAGTCATATCTGGGGTCGCTTGAGCGTAGTTTGCCAAACAAGCGTTGTGACAGATTTACCTACCCGCACCAAGATAAATTTATCATGGGTGGTTTGATGTTTCAACCCCCAACAAAGTTCACCAGGCTGATCTTTTCTTTCTCCCACATGCAGATACGCATGGTTGTTGCCAGTAGATACAAAGAATCAGATTCGCTGACGCCCAAAATTTCAACAAGTGTCGCAGATGCATTCAAATGCATCTATGCATGTTCGCCGTTAACATGGCCACGGTTTCTTCAGGTTGATCCAGGGAAAGAATTTGTTGCAGCCTTTGCTGCCTTTTTTGCCGAAAAATCATGTACTAATCCATCGTGGACATGTCAACATACATCACGATCGGGTCATTTTTGGACCGATGCAACCATACGCTTATGGAACGATTATTCGGGCACATGTACACGCAAAGAATGTTGATGAATCTTGAAATCGATCTCAATCTTAGATCGCAGAGAGGTCTCGCAAGTGGGTGACATGGCTTAGCTTGGTCATAGAGGCATTGAATAACGAAACTACACGTACAATCGGTTTAGAAACCCGCTAACCGTATCCGTTACCCACCAAACGGTTGCACGACCACTCAAGTTTGACCCACTTGAAAACAATTTCGTTCGTCATCTGTATGCACTGGGTGAGTTAGAAGGCGGACAACTCGTGCAAATGACATGGTCCATAGATGCATTTAGTATCTCGGACTGGATTGACATTCTGGATCAAACAACACTCTACTACTTGTCGTTGGAATCTTCGCTTGCTGCAGAAGAACGAGCTAGAAAGGCACCAAGCAGAGCATTTATGCGAGAGGAATTCCAAATTCCTGCGAATACACAATTACCGTCAAGACAAAACTTCAGCACTCTGTGAATTTCGTACACGCACGTTCCCAAACGGAGATGCAACGGTGAACTGCGCACATGGACAACATAATTAAGTGTTTTAGACATTCTCGGGACAAGGCCAGTGGATAATATTATGGGTGTTGTACAGCTCGTCTGGATTCTCCATGTCAAGTTCAAAGTATCAGTGTACTTATGTACGTGTTTGTGTTTGTCAGCATTTGCGGGATCAATCCATGTGAACTTACTTACAGACAGTGGCTTTATGATTGTACGACCTTACATGATATTGGTGAACAGATATAATATGTGGCTGTTTGGGGTGGCAGAATCATATTCAGGTTTGTTCGCCGGAGCAAATCGGTGACACGACATAGATACCCTGCCATGGATACTACGTTCAATAAATAAATGCTCATCGAAATCAGTGAACAGTTTCAATTTGACCTTGGTATTTGACAGCAGCGCATCAGAAAGTAATGCGTGGAATCGAGATTGTACACTCACAGGGCTTTATCACGTGAATCAACACATCAGTACCCAGATACAGATCATGATAGTCGCAATTTTTTTTAACCAAATGCAGACCAGACATTGTTTGCGTGCGTGTGGTCGCTAGCGGAAATACTTCACGATACACGGACGAATAGAAGGCGTCAATCGGTGGAGACTGATTTTCAGCAAATTTGAGTAGTATAGGTATTTTGAGGTTTCTGTCTCAGAGACCCCTACCCCTCCAAAACGTTATACGTTAAAATTTTTGTCAGCAGCCTTTTTTTTAGCTCAAAATGATGACTTTCATATTTCTGACAAAATTTGTTTTGTCGGGGTAGGGGGTCTCTGAGATAGGAACAACTCAAATACCTATACTACTATTACAGTCCCCATACTTATTATTTTTATAGTTTTAGACAAAATTTCATATTAAACAAATGAAATATTATATATAATGTCATTCTGTCATTCAATCCGACATGTTGGATTTGATCTGACAAACAAATTTTGTAAGAGATTTAATTCTATTAGAGCAGCCTGAAGTTATACTGGTATAAAAACTAAAATAATAAGCGATTGTATTAAAAAAGTTGGATATCATATATCACCAAAATATGGATCAGTATGGTTATTCGCGACTGAAAATGATATGAGAATAGCGGGTTGGGCAGATGATGTGATGACATTTATTGACAATATGGTTGATATTTTATTTGATAATGATATTACTAAAGCTGTACAAAATTAAACATCTACTGTTGTAACCAATATTTTATGATAATCTTTTTCATATCTGCTGACTCTCATTGGTGAATATCTGTTAACATACTGTCAATAATACGGAACTCGCGTATTAAATCGTCCATATCATATTTTATACCACGCAAATAAGATCGTATTTGATCAAGTAATTTTTTATAGGTGATACTTGCTGTTTTACAAGCATTTTTTTTAGTCGCAAGACGAGGCTCAATTTTTTTACACGCTGTTGCAAGAGAAACACCGACACCAGATATTATTAACAAAAACGGATTTAATGATGCTTCACTTGAAATTATACCAGAGCTAGTCATTAACAGTGGCAAATATGATATTACTCGAAGTATTCTGTTATAGTATTTGTAACATTTTTTCACGCACCAAAGTTTTTTTTTTATGATAATATTTGTAATATTGCATTAGAGCGTCCACATCTTGTTTTGGAATTTTTTTTCTGAAATATGATTGAAATCAACTATATGTTTTTTCATTATACAATTTTTTTACACAAAAACAAAAGTTCTAGCACCAACAATCGAATCAAGAAACTCGCGGAATTTATTATTTTTAGGATCAGCTATAAACTCTCTGTATTTGTCATAAACATCTGACGAAGTATTTTTATATCGTTCATCTGTTAGTACATATTGTTTCCTTAACCAAGCATACGAATCAAAACTACTTCCTACTTCACTCTCATACAAATCTGTTTTATTCACAAAATTACTGTAATCGATTTCTGTTTCATCAATATACCCTAAAACTAAGCTCAACTGATCTAACGTGAAATTTTTGAGAACAAGATGTTGTTTGATAATTGCATATGCGACTACGAAATTTGCTAGCATTAATTTCTTAAGCTTATCTAGGTCAATTGTAAGAAGACCAACAGCAGAAGTTACTTTTAACATTAATTTTTCATATGGTTTTGTGAGTATGGTTTTAACTTCGTTGTAATAATTCCGTAATGACAATTGTCTAGAATATTGTAATGATGGGAATGGAACATCGTCTTCTTCACTTATGTCGTAATAAGAATCAGACTTTACTTCCAACTTTGTTTGATTGACTTCTTCAAAAAACTTTTCTCGCTCATCATCACTAAAATTACTAATTTCATCTTCTAAAGTTTTGATTATCTTTAGAGACTTGTTAACAATAATCGGATCAAATTCTGGGTCTTTTTTACGTATCATTGGCAAAATTGCGTTTGCGTACACTTCAATAATTAACTCTGCGTCTGACGTCATAGTAACGATTTTGACTAAGGTTTCCTTGTCATTGTAGTACATACCGAGATGTTTAAAAATATATCGTTTTGAAAAATTATCATTTACATTTTTGTTTCTTTTTATTTTTATTTTCTTAGTTTCCGCTAGTTTGTCAAGACAAGTATGATTTTCGTTTATTCGTCTTTCTTCCAATGTTCTTCCACTTTAAATTCGTGCTTTTATTAAGTCTGATTTTATTATCAAATCTATGTTATACCAATCAAGCTCGAGTAATATTTTTTAAGTATAATTTCAACTTGTTTTTGTTCTTCCAGACAATCATCGGGATGACAGTATCTGCTTATAATGTCAAAGTTTTCTATTGCTTTTTTCAGTTTTGGTCCTCGCATACGCATAACGCGAATAAAATTAGCAGAATTTTCTGGCAATGTTGAATTGTCTAATGATTCGATGTCAAGTTTTTTCAAACTTTGTAACATTTTTGTTATGTCATTAACAGCTCCAACATCTATTTTAGGGTTAAGAATATTATCATAAAATTCTTTCGCAATAGTTATAATTGGTGGTTCTGACATTATTTTATAACACTAGATTAACTTTGATCATCGAGTGTATATATTTGAAATGCTGTCAGTCCTGGAAACGGACGTTCAGCAGCAATAACATGAACTCGAAAATACAAGTACTTGTTAACAGTGTTTTCAGTCGGAATCGTCAAATATTGTGTTGTTGAAATGTAAGTGTCTGTTGTGCTATACAATGTTGCCCAATTTATATCATCATTTGATCCTTCTAATTTCCAATTATAAATCTGACCAACGCTAGGATTTAATCAGCCTCGCAAATGAAAAACAGCAGCTGCAGTGGGATTTAATCGGCGTCGCAAATGAAATTGCCAAATAGCAACTGCAGTGGGACATTTAATTTTGATCCAAAAATTTTCAATTTCTCGGTTAGTCGTCCACTGGTGTCTATCAGAGAAAGCGTAAAGAGGATAATTTTCAGGATAAAACGATGATGCGCTTACATCAAATCCAACTGATGACTTAAACAATATTGGAATATACCCAACATTATTTTTGGTTCGTTTTACACTACTAAACAGACTGTCAACATACACTCTATTTGTCAAATCGTTAGGGTTAACTGGAACGTAAGTCGTCATTATCTTGTTTGCTTTCATATTTATGTTACCTGACATTGGTCCACCGGATTTCTTGAAATATGGGTTAAGTTCTTCTTTTAACTGAGCATAACTAATAGCATCAGTGTTATCAGATGGTGGGGTTATTGGTAATCCAGTTATTTTTGAGCTATTACTCATTATCAGGTTACCTAGCACTGTGTCACCGGCTTTGTTAAGTTTATTATCGTCAACAGATTTTAGTTGCGCATAACTTACAGCTTGTGTTTGATTTAAGTTTTCTGGCGGATATACAATCTCCAAATTTATAAAAAAATTTCCTGACATATTGATGTTACCTGTAACTGTCCCACCTATTTTATCAAGTTTGTTATCATCAACATACTTTAACTGCAAATAACTTACCGCTTGAGTTTGATTTAAGTTTGCTGGTGGATACCTGGTTTCCAAATTTATAATTTTTTTTCCTGACATATCTAAGTTACCGCTTAAAATTCCTCCTGTCAATGATAGTTTATTATTGTCGACTAATTTAAGTTGTGCATAACTAACAGCTTGTGTATTAACGACATTTATTGGTGGATAATCTGTTTCTAAATCTAGTTCTCGTTGATTTGACATAAACAGGTTTCCCGTCATTGTGTCGCCGGATTTTTTTAGATAGTCTGATAAATCAACCTTGCCATCTGTTGTACTTTCAGTTTTTGACGTTGAATCTCCTACTAATGTTCCAAATTTTGTATAATAGCTCATTATTTATTTATCGTCTGACAATTTTTATATAGCATAAAATTATATAACAATAATGGCAAAATCATCGATATTAAATTTTGATACAGAGCGGTTGGTAAAACATAAACATAACAATGAACTTCCAGATTGTCATTATCTTATTGTTGGAAGAACTGGATCGGGAAAAACAAACTTGCTTATGAATTTACTTCTAGGAGATAATTTTAACTACGATCGCATTTATATTTATACGATTAATCCACAACAGGATAAGTACGAGCTACTTAACAATTATAATAACAAACTTCGTGATGATCTTGAGGCTGACGAAGATTTTTTTTATTATCAAACAACCAGAAGAACTCGTTCCAGTTAATCAACTTGATTCGTCTGAACACAAGACAGTTGTTTTTGATGATATTCCGCTAAACAACGAGGAAATGAATAAAATAAGATCATATTTTTCACTGTCGCGAAATAAAAAATGTAATTCTATTCATCTCGCCCAAGGTTTTTATAATGTTGACAGATTTATTAGGCGAAATACTGGTTGTTTTATATTATTTCCAGGACTTGATAATGTTGACGTTAGAAATATCGCGAACGAGCAATGTGGTGATGTAACAAAAGATAAATTTATTGAACTATATCATCAAGCAACGGCAAATAAATACGACTTTTTTTTGTTTGATAAATTAACAAATGATACGAGTAAAATGTTTCGATGTTGTATTGAAAAATATCTACTGTAATTTTTATACAAAATAGTATATAATTAATGGAAAGACAAGCAAAGTACAGAAAACATATAGAAAATCTTAAAAAAACTTGCGCAATCTCAGACAAAATTTAAACAGCAAGTACAGCAAGCACGACGTGGCCAAGTGGTTGCAGCAGAAACAACAGCCGCCGCTCTCAAACCAATTACTGAAGCTTTACTTGGAAAACAACCTGAAACTAAACCATTATCAGAAGAAGAACTTAAGCGACTACAGGAAAAAGGTTTACTCGGACTAGTTAAAGAAAAACAAGAAGAAACTGCTGGAAGAATTATTGAGAGATCTGAAGAAGAAAAAAAAAAAGATTAGCTGAGGTACTTGTAGCAAATATCGCTGATCCAGTTGCAAGACAAACTGAACTAGATCGGCTAATAAATGATCCACTAGCGCTTCAGCGAAGATTAACAAATTTAACCACAACGGAGATTAAAAATATTTTAACAAATTTATCAGAAAAATTAAAAGATATTGAAAAGGAGCAAGAAAGAGTAGGCGAGTTGACGGTAAAGTTTATGGAAGTTGAAGATTAAAGACGATGGTATATAAAACAAGCAAATAATGAGATAACAGATAATGATTATGATAAATTTTTAGAAGAAAATAATATAAAAGATCTTGATAATATCAGTAAATGGAGTGATGAAGAATTTAATGAATTTACTAATAAATTGAATGAAATAATGAGAGACGGTGTTACTGCTAGAAATGAGTTGAAAACAGCTATAGAAAAGGAAAATATGCTTCCACTTTATGATAGAATGAGATATGGTATTATCGCTGCATTATTTGGAAAAACAGCAAAAGACAACAGAGAAAAAGGTTTTGGTAGGGGGTGGAGTTTTAAAAGTAAATTTTCTCTACTTGATAAAAGTCGAGTAAAAGAAAGAACAGGAGCTGGAGTTAGAATATCTTCATCAGTTACTGAAATGATAGGCAGATTAATGCTATTGATATCATCAAAAGAAGCTGGAAATGTTGGTGCTGAAATTGACAATGAAATTATTGACATACTTGATAATTTGAGATCAGAAAATTTATTAACATCTGACGAATACAAAACTTTACATCACGATTTGATATAAATCAAGGCGATTTAATTTTATAAATTTGTGTAATGATTTAATATAACAATTTTATATAAAAAAATGTCAGCAACATTATTACTAGACTCTAGCCAATCTGATAAAGATAGCGCAAATTTTTCTGTAAAGTATATTCCGCCAATAGAACTAGATCGTGAGAAACAATATGAAATTGGACTAATTTCCTGCACTTGTTGGAATGCTATGGCTAATGTAAAAACTAGAGTAAACGATGAACTTACATTTACTGTTCCTATACATACTTCACCATTTGTCACGTGGAAAATAATTAAAATTCCACAAGGAGCTTATAATATCATTGATCTAAATAAAATAATAAAAGAACTTATAACAAAAAATAAAGGTATAGCTGATAATTTTGAGCTTACACCAAATTATAATACGTTACGCTCTAGAATGACATTAAAAGATATAACAGTTGGTTTTGTATCGCCAACAAGTATCGCACCATTGATAGGATTTTATAATTATGTATATCCTGCTCTTAATCGTGATAATCCCGAAACGTATGACGGCCAACTGCCAGTAAATATAACTGATGTAAACGCAATATTGGTAAATTGCTCTATTGCATCTGGATCTTATTCAGCTAAAGGTAGTAAAGGACAAACGATATATAGTTTTTCACCAGACGTTCCACCGGGATCTCTTATGCAAATTAGTCCACGTCAGGTTATTTATTATCCGTTAAACGTTGAAAATCAAATAACAGAAGTAAATATGCAATTGACAGATCAGTCTGGACGACAACTGGATCTTAATAATGAAATTGTTACTTATTATTTACACCTACGCGAACAGTAAACATATTTTCTACGAAAAGCTAAAAGATTTGCAAGTAAAATTATGCAACCTCAGATATAATGAAACAGAGAAAAAAAGTTTATCGAAGAAAAATAGTAGGAGGATTTTTGGGAAATATATTTGCTAAAATTATAGAAAATGCTCCAGGAATAGCTCATAAAGTTGCACCAATTGCACTTGACGCGTCAAAAGCTTTTGCAACTGGAGCTGCATCTGCTGCTGGAACTGCTGTGGGACAAAAAATAGCTGATAAAATAAAAGGCGATCCACAACGTGGTATACCGACAATCAAAGAAGTTATTTCAGAAATCGCACCAACAAAAGAAACTCAACGAGCAATGATAACAACGACAAAAAAAATTTTATCACCACGAGGAGAACAAATTATTAAAAAAATTATTATCTAAAGTAACAACACCGAAATAATTTTGTATAACCTAATAAATAAAAAAATGTCTGTAAAAAATTATCTCGATTTAGCAGAAATTTATGATACAGACGACACAGTAACAGAATTCGAATACGTTGAATATCTTGATGAAAATTCTAACGAACCTAATAAGGCTGGCGTCAGAACATTTAATACTCGAGACGAGGACGTATTTTTACTTCCTCATAAAGCAATGTTGGAAGTTCGTGGCCAGATTATGACAGTAGCTGTTCCACCTGTCGCAATTGCAGCTGACGCACGAGTAGCTCTTATAAATGACGGTTGGTGTTTATTTAAAAGTGCTAAATATCAGATGGCCAATCAATCTGTCGAAGATATTTCAAATCACTTACAAGTTGCAAGTACAATCTTAAATATTATTTCATTTTCCGATGATTACTCCAAATCAACTGCAACTAATATGATGTGGTTTAAAGATACTGGAATTGGAAATACGGCATATGTAGAATTTATTCCAAGAGTAGCATTAGCTGCTGGAGCTAATG
>JAECUM010026694.1:0-17437 GCA_016617855.1 Megalonaias nervosa | reverse complement strand
ATATATATATATATATATATTATTTTTTTCCCTTTAGTATTAGTTATTAGTTGTTAGTTGATTATGTGTTGGTTAGTGGTCATGTTAGTTATTGTGGGTGGGTGTGCTTTGTTAGTTTGTTTTAGTTGAATAGTGTTGGAGTAGTGTTGTTTTAGTTTGTCGCTTGCTATGTACAGAGTGTTTTTTGTTGTGTTGTTTAGTCTGTATTATATTGTTGGTTCTGTATGGTTGGCTTTTGATATCTTGGTCCTGTTTGCCCTTGTTATACTTACCTGTCCCTCGACGCGATTGTGTTTCCGATTAAACTTATTGGTGTCCGTCTGTGGCGCTGTGTACCCCCTTGTTGTTAAAGGTGAATCTCGATTCCTTATGTGTGTAAGTTCCGTTTTAGGACTCGCCTTTTGGCTTGGCAGTTGTTGCCATAGTCCTGCCTCCCTTGTTGTTGCTAGTGCCCTTATGTGTCCTTTTGTCTTGGTATTTTAGTTATGATTTGCCCGTTAGTTGGTCCTTGTGCCATAGTCTTATTTCCCTAGCTGAATCTGATGTTCAATGGTATTTCTGGCTCCCTCGTCGTTGCGTTTGGTTTTCAATTCCTTGTGCCTTTTAAGGCTGATTTCAGGGTTTGCTTTTTAGCTGGCGTTTTGTCATAGTCCTTTTGTGTTTGCATGTTGTCTTACTTACCCTGTGTCCAGCTTAATCCTGTTGTTGTCATTGTTATGATGTCTAGTAGTCCTGGTTCTCTCGTCGTTACCATTGGATTTCGATTCCTTATGCCTTTTAGGTTGGTTTGGGGACTTGTTTTTTAGCTGGCATTTTGCCATAGTCCCCTTTTAGTCCTGGTCCTGTTGTTGGTATGTTGTCTGGTGGGTAAGTGTATTAGGATTAATTGTTAATTGTTAAGTCTGGTTAATAGGTTAGTAGGATAAGTGTGTGCTGGCGTGTTGGATGGCTGGTAGTGCTTGTCTCTGAGCCGTGGGTCTAGGCTCATTATCATAGTCCTGGTTTGTTCTGTTGCTGGTGTTTTCCTTTTTATTTATATGCGACCATGTTTTTGGATCCCCTTTAGGTACGAGATGACGTTTTTGTAGGTAAGTTCTATATTTGTGTTCTTGGTCTTATACAATATCTCTGGGTATGTTGTTGGTGATCTAATGCGTTTCTGGTATTCTTGGAAGCTGTTCCGCTGCACATTGTAGGTGGCACATGTGTTGAATATGTGGTCGAGCGTCGCCGCTGTTGGTCAGTGAGGACAGTTGGCTGTGTGGTTCCCTTGGTCTTTGAGGAACCTTCCGAAGCTCCCTTTCAGGAGTGTTTTTCCTGTCATGATTCTGTTGATACTCCTTAAGTCATTAACTTCCATGTCCTTTGGGGTAATGATTTTCCTGGATACTTTTTTTGTAGTTGGTGGAGATGCCTTCCCTTGTTGGAGTTGTTCCATATGTGTTCCCATTTTGTGTTTATTTTCTGTCTAACCTGACTATAGAGTTCTTGGACGCTGTAGGTGAGGGAGTGTGTTTCGTTGTTGTGGAGATTCTTTTTTGCCACTGTGTCCGATTTGTCGTTCCCGGGGAGGTTTATGTGTGATGGCACCCAGAGGAATTCAATGGTGTATTGATTTGTCTCGAGTTTTCGAATATGTTGCATCACTTCCTCGAGCATATTTGCTCTGCTTCGTGTTGCGCCTGTTTCTAAGATTTTGAGGATGATAACATGGCGCTGCTGGGTTTGAGTTTTGATCCATTTCAGTGCTTCGTTGATTGCCCAAAATTCGGCTGTCATCTGGAAGTCGAGCTCCAATTTATATTTGTTGTTCTGGTACCACGATTGCTGCTGCCGTTCTGTTAGGTTCCTTGGATTTAGATCCGTCCGTGTATATTTTAGTGTATTTCGTATATTGGTCCTGGAGTAGTTTTTGAATGTCAAGTAGCATCTTGCAGGGATTTTGTTGTTTGGTTCCGAATGTTTGTGCTATGAGGTTGATGTTTGGGATATTATTTCTCCACTGGGTGGGGTCCTGGATTTTCAGTTGCTCCGCTTGTATGTCAGTTAATCGGAGTTCTGCGCAGAGGTATGGACTTTCTTGCTTGCTGGTGGGTTTGGTACAAGTTTTTGATTGAATGATCTTTCGCATAGCTTAGTTAGCGCCTTAGTTGGGTTTGCGTCGCTGTGTATTGAGTTCCTGATGGTATGTCTTAGGATTTGTTCCTCTCTGCGTAGTTGTAGGGGTAGTTCTCCTGTTAGTATTTGTAACTCTTGAAGTGATGTGTTGGGTAGTATTCCAGTACATAGACGGAGAATTTTGTATTGAAGAGAATCCAGTTGGGATAGCAGTTTGTTGTTGGCTGATGCGTAGACCTGGCAGCCGTAGTCCCATCTTGATCTAATTAATGATCGGTATAACATAAATAGTGTGGGTTGATCAGCTCCCCATGTGGTTCCTTTGAGGTGTTTCAGCAAGTTGATGTCTTCTTGTGATTTTTTTGACGAGATTTTCGATGTGCGGTTTCCATGTGAGTTGCTCATCTAGTAGTAGTCCCAGGAAGTGGGTTTGTTTTACGACCTGGATGGGTGTGCCTTGTAGGTAGAGTTGCAGGTATTTGGGTTTTCGGTTGTTGGGGCGGGAGAAGAGCATCCCGACAGTTTTAGTACTTGAGATTTTAAAGCCCCAGTTATTCGCCCATCTGGTCATGTCGTCCAGTCCTTGTTGTATCTGTGTGATGTGGTGTCTGTTGTTGGGATTTCCTGCTTTCCAGATTTCGCTATCATCCGCGAATTGAGATAGATTGATGGTGCTATGTAGGTATTCTCCTAGGTGGTTGACCATAAGGTTGAATAGAGTGGGGCTTATCACACTTCCTCACTTCCTTGTGGGGTTCCGTTGTCCAATGTGTATGTTTCGGAGTATGCATCTCCTACCCGAGTCTTAATTCGTCTTCCTGTGAGGAAGTTGGAGATCCAGCGGTGCATGTGTCCTGTTATTCCATATTGGTTGAGTTTGGCAATTAGCCCCTTGGTCCGTACTAGGTCGAAGGCCTTTTCTAGGTCGAGGAATATGGCTACGAGATGGCGGTTCTTTTTCCTTGGTGCGTTGAAAGCGAGTTTGATGTCGGCTTTAAGTCTGGTGAGTTGGTCTATGGTAGATCGTTTGGGCCTAAATTCGCTTTGATTTTCCGTGAGTAGATGGTTTTGCTCTTAGATGGTGTAGGAGTCTGTTGTTGATCATCGTCTCCATAATTTTGCAGATGGTGTTGGTGAGTGAAATTGGGCGATAGGATGAAGTAAGTTTGGGGTCTTTTCCTGATTTTGGAATCGCTATTACAATGGCTTGCTTCCAGGTGGTGGGTATGTTGCCAGTGTTCCAGGTGAGGTCGATTAAATCAAGGATAATCCGTTGCATGTTGTCAGGTAGGTGTTTGTAGATTTCGTAGCCAAGATTATCCTCTCCCGGTGAAGTGGATTTCTTGTGGCGGAGCGCTTTGTGCCATTCTTGCAGTTGGAAGTTGTCGTTGAGCGGTGATTTCTCGTTGGTTATCTCCGCAGTCTGGTCCTTAAAGAGATGTGGGTATTTTTGCTCCACCTCTTGGCTTTGTAGCATTAAGGTTTGAGTGTGATTACTGTTGCTGCTCGAGAGTGCAAAGTGTTGTGCTAATTATTCGGCCTTTTCTTTGTTAGTTTCTGCTCCTGTTATCTGGGGTGTTGTTTTGGGGGTCTTACCTTTCATGGCTTTGATTTTGTTCCAGACTTCTTTCGTGGGAGTGGAGTGATTGAGTGTTGAGCAGTAAACTTGCCAAGAGGCTTTTTTGGCTTGTTTAGTTATTCTTTTTGCTTTGGCTTCCATTTGTTTGTAGGTGATGAAGTCGGTGGAGAGTCTGGTATGTAGGAAGCGATTTAGTGCTTTCTATTCTGCTTTTAGGGCGGATTTACAATCTTCATTCCACCATGGGATGGTCATTTTTCCTGTTTTCCACTTGTTTTAGGTATACATTCTTGTGCAGCGTCGTTGATTGCTTGAGTGATGTTGTTGTAGTAAAGGGTTGTGTCAGCACTTTGTAGGTCCTCTATATGTTTTGTCCTTAGGATGGTCTGGAAGGGGTCCCAGTCTGCCTTATTAGTTTTCCATTTTGGTATGCTGGTTTGTTGCTCCTTAGGGTTGTGTAGGTAATCTGTTGTGCGAATAGGGAAATGGTCGCTACCAAGTGTACTTTGTTGCATGATCTCCCATTCAGTGATCTGAGCAATGAGTGGTATCGCTATGGTGAGGTCCATGGCTGAACATTTTCCGTTGGCCGGGTTTATCCTAGTGGGGGTGTTTGTGTTGAATATTATCATTTGGTTGGTTCTGGCGTATTTGTCGATGTTTTTCCCTCTGGTGTCCTTATGGTCGCTTCCCCAATCTATGTTGTGAGCGTTGAAATCTCCGCAGATGATGCTCTTGTTACCTTTGTCTTTGAGTATTTGGGCAAGTTCCTGAGAGGGGTTGGTGTTGGTGGTCCCTGGGAGGTATATGTTGTAGATGGTGATCTTTCTCCAGTCGATTGTGTTGGTGGTAGGGTTCTTGGTGTTATTGATTTCTCTGATGTTGTTGAGAGTGTTGTGTATGTATATGGCGGTACCTCCTCCTTTTTCCCGTCGGTCCTGTATTTGTGGAAGCTGAGGTCGTATCCTTTAATCATCGGTGTTGTTTTGTTCTGATTTAGGTGGGTTTCTTGTAGGCATAGGATATCCGGTTTGTTGTTTTCTGCATTGATGGCTGATTGAAGTTCTCCCTGGCTTGCAGTTAGTTCCCTGCAGTTCCACTGCCATATGATGAATTGTGAACCGTTGTTAGTATAGTCGGTATTTCTCGGTCTGTTGTGTCGTTGGTATTTACGTGATGTTTGCTACTTGTGCAGCTATTAATTGGTTGGGGAGTGAATTTTCTCCAGTAGATCTTGTAGGGACCGGCAGAAGTCCTCCTTCCTGATTTGGTCTTGGTGGGTTTTTTATTTTAGTTCGTTCTTTATTTCTCGTAAATATTGAGTTATGAGGGTTGAGGTAATGGTATCCGTTGTTTTTTGGTTCTCCTTCCTTATTGATTGTTCAGTGTCATAAATTTGTGCATCCTTTTCCTTCTTTGTTGGTCGCGTCTGTTGCCGGGAATGTTGGTGTTGGGTAGTGTGTTCGTTGTCTAGTTGGGTTTACCTTGGTTGGTGGTGTTGGTGCTAATGTGATTGGCAGTGTTGGGAGTAGTGCTGGTCTATTGTTGTTTTTATACTGAGGGGGTTTTTCTCCCTTGTTAGCACAGGGCCTTTGTTGGGTAGGTTGTGGGCGTTGTGGTTCCTGTTATCTGCTTGACGGTGCTGCAATTCGAATGGTTGTTGGCGTGTTGTTTTTAGGTTTTGTGTTGTGAAGATTGCAGCTTGGTTATAGCTGATATTTTTTTTTCTCCATTGTCTTGATGATGTCTTTTTCCCTTATGGTGTAGGGGCAGTCATCGGAGTATGGGGCATGCTGTCCCCTGCAATTGGCACATTTGAAGGTTTGTGCCTTGTATGCGTCCTGGTGACTCCGGCCGCATTTGTAGCACCGCTTGTGTCGTCTGCAGACTTTTGTGAAATGCCCCCGTCTCTGACAGTTGCTACAGTATCGGGGCTTGTTGAGGTATTTTTGAAGCATTAGTGTCCTTCCATTTGGTCCAAGTTTGATTGATGTGGGTGGGGGGCACGAGCATTCGAGCAATATTGTTGATGTTTCCATGCCATGCTGATTTTTAAGTTTGAAAGCTCGATAACATTCGATGTTTTGTTTTTTTTAGCTCGGTTTGGATTTCTGTTGTTGTTGTGGCTGAGAGTGACCCAGGTAGCTTGATGATGGCCTTGAATCCTGGTTTTGGTCTTTCGGCAACGTATGTTTGTTTGGTGGGGTTAATTTGAGTGTCCGTCTGAATTCGGTTGTCCGTCTTGGTGTGGGTTTGTGTTGCTCTGTGTCTTTCCACTTAACCCTTATGCCTGCGATGCAGTTGAGTTCTATGTATTTGGCTAGTTGGCTGGTGGTGTTACACCAGATAATTATGTAATTCGAACGCGGCCTAATACGGGCATGCGCGACAGTTTAATGCCTGCACAGCAGGCTGTTTAATTGTTCTTGAGGGAAGGAATCAGTGCCACTTCCCCCACGCATTTCTTCACTCACAGAGTGATGTTTAATTATAGCTGGCAGATTGTGGTAGTATTAATACCATAACAACCTGTAATTTGGCCATTATGAAAGTTCGATTCGCTGCGGATAAAAATATCGACACGCGGACGTCAAAGAAGACACTTAAGAAGTTCGAATATGTGTGTGATACGGAAATATTGTCGGAAGAGTTTTATTGAACGCCAGATCAAGCGTGTAAAATTAAATGGGTACGCAATAACTCTTTATATAAAATAATAACCACAATTAATACATTCTTGATACTCATTTTAGGATTCAGAAAAAAAAAATAGCAATCAGTACTTAGCAAGAGATTTCATTATTCTTGGAAGATTGGAACGCATAGGCATAACAACATTCTTTGAATCGAATTGTATTCACCTTTCATAATTTCTTCACCAAAGTAGAAGAGAAGAAAGATAAGTGCATTTACTGGAAGTTGGAACGACGGAAGCCTACAAAACTGTAAAGTAGACAGTTTGAAAATTACAAAAGAGCAAGTAATTTCATTTCAACGAGGTTCAGTATTGTGAGATCGGAAATTACAAAATCTTGGTCTCGTTGAGCGTCTGGGTTCCTTACCATACTTATGTTTGTTTTAAATTATGCGAGTGAATTTTGTTTTTGCGCTTTTGTTTGTTTTAATAGTGAGATTCTAATTCAGACGCTCAACCTTCCTTTTCAGTTAATGGGCTGAAGGCATTTAGTCGCGACCCATTCCGACGTAAAAACGAAAGCAATTTTTTTTTTAATTTTAATAAATTCCCATCGATTATATGTCGCCAGGATAGTGAAATAGGCTACCTTTGAGGCGGGCCTTTTATATTACTCACCTTTCTTGATTTTCCTAACCGTTTCAGGTGAACAGTACTTTCATTTTTTTTTTAGTCACATGTATATTACTGATTTCATTCTAAACGTCACATTGTCCGACTAAGAAATAGGACCGATGTGCCGATGCAAGCGACTCAAGGAACCAACGATAGGATTTGATTAATACAAGCGTCACCTATGGACGCTTATTCGGTTTACCATCGACTTAGAATAACCTTTTCAAGCTACAGTCACTGTTTAAGTTGCTACATTGGTTTAAAGCTGACCGGTGAGTACATTACGTAAAGGCACGTTCTATCCGGTACTTTTGTTTAGGGTGATTCTATGGCTGCTTTGCCCTAACTCCAAACAAAAATTAGCACACTTTAAACAAACTGAAACTAATTACTGGACAATATAACTTCTCACTGGATGCACTCAAGTTAAAGTAGCACTCATGCCTCCACAGACAGTATATAAGTTCCTAAGCTTTTTGTCAAGTGAGTATCCTGAGATAAATATTTTAAATGTGCTTTAATTTTTGCATAATAAAATACATCTTGTCTCTTTTTGAAATCCTATAATCAGTGCTAATTTAGGTAAATAATCCATAATGGTAACATAAATTGCAGTGTCAGAAAATCAGGAAACTGTTAAACCCAAACAGAGAAACAATAAAAACAGAGCTTGCATGGGCATAAAGGTATACAGAAAAAATAACGATAAGAGTAGAGGAGATCAAAAATACAGATAATGTATGAGAAAAGAAAGACAAACATGCAAATGAATGTCTCTGAAGTTACAAAGTACAAATAAAAACTGACGAAATAAAAGAAGACAGTAGAATCAGAGGTGGACTGACTACCTAGCTACAGCAAATGTTGTTGTTGTTATAGGGTTTAACGTCACTTTTCATCACAAGATAGGCTATACATTACGGCCAGTATAAATGGTGGTGGAAAAAACCGGGAAAACCCCGGAAAGAACCACCGACCCACGAGAAGCTACTGGCAAGCCTTCTCACGTATCTACACTGGCCGAGCCCGAGACTGCAACTCACGCAGACAGAGGCGACATGGCGGTGATCCATAACGGTGAGCGCTTTAGACCACTCGGCCACTTGAGGCCCCTACAGCAAATGTAAATGGCATGAACAAATGCACAATAGTATATATGATCATATTTACAAGTATTAATAGATTGATCTATGTAAATGAACTACTTACAGAATACTTCCTTAGGCGCTTTTGACTAAAGTAAAATTGCATATCAAATTAAGATCTATGGATATTCTCCTAATGTGTAGTAAATTTCATTTATCTTGTACTCATTGCAAGTTAAATTTAAAAACGTGCAACAGCAATGACGATGTAAAAGAAACAAATAAGGATGAAAATAAAAAGGGAGAGAAGCGAAAAAAGATAAGAATATGAAAAGAAGGAGAAAAATTAAGTTTCTCTTCCAAACATTGGTGTACAAAACTTTTACCTCTTATATGAGAGAAGAAGAAGACGAAAAAGAAGGAGAAGATGAAGAAGATGACGACAGAATGTAAGAATATATTAGAGGAAAAATATACCTTAATTTGGTATAGTAGACAGGTAAACAACCCGTATAACTTTCGGGTATTTCTTTAAGGCGGACTTACTATCATGATAAAAGTGTTCGCCTTTGTATAATATAGCTTTTTTTTACATTCACACAACATACGACTCTTACACGGAAATATTTCATAAAGCGTCCTGCAAGTATGCATTTTACTCCTAAAATTGATGCTGGAGAGGGGCGTTACATAGGCACAGATCACGATTTGTTTTCCTATACAGTCCCTACGTTTGTTTGACAATTCTGAACCGTATGTTAATCTAAAATCTCTTAAAAGATGAACTAACGTCGAAGTTCTTGCCATAGGTTAACGGGCATGTAACGGGCATGTTTTGACATGCTGGACTGTGAAAAAAACAATGTGCAGTGGGTCACAGATTTCACGTTTAGACTAGCCACAGTGCCTCGTTACCCACTGTGTTCGAACGCTAAATATACACAGGAAACCACTCCATAATGCTCCTATTTTAAAGAATAAACAATTTCCTTCAAATCAGCACCAAGATTGTCTAAATCGACCTCTTGTATCGCCACCAAAACGAGACAAGAAGAAATGGTATACAAATAGATTGAGACAACATCCGTGGTACCTACCCGGAGGTAATAATTGTGACCCGAGTCAACTTGGAAATAATGGTGGAACTCTTCATAGGGTTAGATTTTTAAATAAAAAGAATTTCACAGGATTTTCCTCACTGATTATACTGGGTAAAGACCTTGAATATCTTTGGTATTAATAAATGGACTTTTCATGCCCTTTATTTTGTGGGTGTAATTTGGGTTATAAAGTATACAGCTTGGCCTTACTTCAGATGTGCATCAGTTAAAAAAACACTGCTAGCTCCGCTTGGTCATTTTCACTTCCTGCGCTTCAGAGGTAAATTGTAAAAAAAAAAAAGTGCTGGTATTGTCTAGTCTGGCAAAATTAGTTTTCCCTATTTTAATAACTGTTAAAGATACTTTAGACTAAATCAGTCGAGCGCATGAAAGAGGTTGTTTTGGGAAACTGTTTCCTTAGATCAAACACAGTTTTCACAATTACAATATTCAAAGAAATTTCATCCACAGCACATAAAAGCAGCATAGAGGCATGCCAGCATTCTATCCATTGTGCATGTTGCAGATGCAAACAACTTCACCTTACACCTATCATACTCTCAGCAGTTCATAAAATCTGTAGAGCGCCCCCTATGTAAACCGGAAAAAGATCTGACTTGTCTGGTTTACAAAGTCGATTTTGAAGCTTGCACAAAAACTAAATCATAAATTATCAACAAACAGACTTGTTCTAAAACATAGTAGGTAGGACTCATAAAGCACCTATTGTGGAGAATGGTGACCCTTTTCAACATAGACACAAATAAATTGTGGAAATGTCACCACGGATTGAATTTTTTATTTATTGCAATTGCCACCGCTACGAGAGTGATCTATCGATGGCACGTTAAACTAATGCCCATCGTCATCGATAGAACTTTGAACAATGGTAGTTATGATAGTTATTTTAACTGTTATTTATTACTTATTTATATGCTGCCACAGGCCTTAGCGGTCGCTTTACAGTAAGTTGCCCCTCTTATATGCATCTGATAAAACACATAAAACTATATTTTTAAAAGAATAAAAAGATATATCTACCTGGAAATCATATTTTTATCGAGGTAAACGTTGCTACTAAAGAAGATAAATTCAACTCTCATGTACTGTAGTCAGCCTAATTTTAAACAGTTTGCTCTTTAATGAAATAACTGCAATAGTGTTCACATCTATTACAGGATTATCCTAGTAGCCACATCGCTTCTAATAGTCACCTTTACATATAAGCATACAGTGATTCTTTTCCCCCTTCCAAAATCAATTAATTCTCTGCAAGAAAGGCATAGTCTGTATAAATTGCTTCATATATACATCCTTGCACTTTGATCCTGGCCAAATATTATGGCAGACCGCTTTTTGAATTATTCCTTATTCGCAGATTAAAGGTCACTGGTCACCTATATTGAACAAAGGTGTGATATTATTATAGTCATAAACAAAATGCATTTGTTATGTATGCACACTTTAAAAATGTTTAATTAGACTTAAAAATCCGCTTTTTTAAATGAAAAATTATTCGGCAATCTCCGTAAACAATCGGTAGTTTCCGCGTGCCAAAAACGGATATGACGTACTTTTATCCCTTCTATTCAACCTAGCCATTCACGTGTTTAATTTCACCACGTAAATGTCTATGTGATATATCTTACGATCGTGCTTTTATGCAGCAAATATGGTGCACTGTGTTGCATATGGATGTAACCAAAACAGTGATGATGGGAAAAAGGGTTCTTTCTTTTTCCGAAAGACCCTTTTTACCAGAAAAAAAGTGGATTAAAGCTGTGGGATTGAACAATGTGAGGGATAGGAAAGTTGCATCATTTATGCCGGATTATAGTCAATTTGGCCCAAAGACAATTCGGCCCAACTTAACAATACTTTGAACAAGTTCTTTTTCTTCAAACAACAAGTAGATACTACGTAAGATAGGTTTTAGGAAGAAAAAAAAAAACTAAATTTAAACAAAATATCTTGATATTCTTTCAAAGAAAATAATCATACTTCGTAACGTACATATATATATGAGAGAAAACACAAACTGACATATCTTGCTCGTTCTAATTAAAATATTTATATGCATTTTTTATGCTAAAAAATATGTGTATCTGCACAACGGCATTCTCAGTTTAAGTCTTCCAGCCAATTTATCGATATTGATTTATAAGACAATATTCTACAGAATACGTATACATTTTTCTAAGGGTAGTGTAGAAGAGATATTATAAAAATATATTTAATTTTAGGTTTCAGGTTGTAACACTGCTGCATATAATACACATTCGAATACACATGAGAGAGAGAGAGAGAGAGAGAGAGAGAGAGAGAGAGAGAGAGAGAGAGAGAGAGAGAGAGAGAGAGAGAGAGAGAGAGAGAATAATGTTGAGCATTTTGTCAGTGTTTAGTTGCTGCAATATGAAGCTTTTACCAGTTAATTTTATTGTTTGTTTTTATTTTTCAAGTTGTCTTAGTGTGTGCGCGCGTAAATTGAAAGTTTGTCATTATTAGTCAATATCGTCAATCACATTTGCTCCATTATTCCATACAAATAAGAAAGGAAATAATTTTGTGTTGAATTTGTGCCCCCCCCCCCCCCCCCGCACGGTACAAAACAATTTGTAAACATACACTTATTTGAAAATAAAATGAAAGAAACAAACCTTGCATTGTTATCATTTATTCCTTCTTTTTTCATCATGCGAAATTTATTAAAGAAAAGAATATATCCACGAACTCCGTATATGTAGTGGATGCCGGCTTGCGTATGCATCCTTATTGTAGTGTGTATCGCTGATGTCAAATAACAAAATCGCAAACGAGATGAAAATATCACCCGATTGCTTGAAGGCACCTACCATTTACGCATGATAAGTTACAAGGTGCAAACTGACCAAGATTGTATTGTATCCAGGTTAACTATACGACGGTATCTCGCAAATACAAATCATTATTTTAAAATACATTCACTGTGAGTGCAAATGATAATCTTTTCGCTAGCATGGGTTACAAAAGTATTATTAAAGCAAGTTATTGTTGTGTATACTATTTGCCGTGGATACATCAATTATGATTACATATGGCAAACAAATAGAAGCCCAGGTGATGAATAAACACAGCGAGCAATAAACTCCTTGGTTAAACTTACCGACAGGATATCAAACACAAAGGTTATTTTATTACAAAGCAAACCAACCCCGAAACTGACTATGGTATCTTTTAAGTGTTCCTATTTTTTCTTATGAAGTCGGCCGACATAAGGAAGCCAAGTTTGGTTCCTTTGGATTCATTTAAGTGTGCTGATTTCTTTTTTTTTATAAAGTCGGCCGACATAGGGAAGCCAATATGGATTCTTTTTTACCTGTATTTTAACGGGAATTTTCAAAATAAATTGAAACAATGGAACAGTTTTGAAAGCGACAGAATCTAGTGCGTCGTGCACGCATATCGATATAAGGCTGAACGGTAAATTAGTTTTCAGTAGTTTCATCTAAATGTTCCCTGTGCATAGCTTATAGTGTTTTACTTTTCGACAACAAGAAGCATGTACTTCGTCTTGTGGGGATAAATGTACGTCATTTCCGATTGGTGTCCTCTATAGGTGGGAAATCGTAGCTAAGGGGAAGTAACAGCGTTGTAAACTTCTATTTCGAGTAATTAAATTATTATTTCTTCTTTACACTTGATAATGTTTTTGTTCTTATTCTGCGAGAATAACTACTTTTAATCATGTAATGCAAATCTGATGAGAAAAAAAAAATGCTGGAGTATGGCCGGTGACCTTTAAGATCTTTTCACAAAATTGTCAGATTATGTGTGTTGATATTCATTTGTTTCTCGATCATCGTATGGGTCCTTGTAAGATTTCGATACGTACATGTTTTCAGCGATACAGGCATATAGTTTGTATACTGATTTCAAATCATGATGAACCATATATTGATGATCGTATGTGAATATTGCCAAATGAGTGATTTATATACTTAATCATACAACTAAAGAAGGGGGTGTGTTAAAGGTGAATGAGTGTGTGTGTGTGTGTGTGTGTGTGTGTGTGTGTGTGTGTGTGTGTGTGATTTGGATTTTTAACGTAGCTTTAACAATTTTTCAGTCATATCGCTACGATGTCTGCAGTGTGACAGTTTATAGTGATGTCTAGCACTGGGGCATCATGCTGCAAACATGTAACATCATGTCCAACACAGTCACATTATCCTGACATCAGGCCGACCAGTTCTAACACTAACCTCTTAATGCTGAACGCCTAGCGAGGCAGCTGCAAGTACCATTTTATACGTCTCTGGTATGTCTCGGCCGGGGTTTGAACCCGCAACCTCCCGCATCCGAGGCGGACGCTCTAACCACTTAGGCTGCCGGAGAGGCCTAAAGGTGAATGAAGATTCGATGCTAATTTGAGCTCATATAGAAAAACAAGTAGAGGGTGGCAATTTTATTCAACAATAATTTTGATTATAAAATATCTCGATGTCATGGAGATGCAATAGGAAAATAAATGACAGTTGACCTGACAATTCAAGGGTAAAGTATGACGTTAATTAATATATATGTGCCAAATAATGGTGAGCCAAAATTATAGGACAATTTTAAGAACAATATATCAGATTTTCAGAATGATTTTTATTCTTTTAATATGGTGAGTGGACAAAGTAAATGCAAAAGGAAATTATCAATACATAAAAAAGTTGAGTTATTAGATATTTTGGGATGATCTTCAATGAAGATATAAACGGCTTTACATGGCATGTGAAAAATACTCGATAACAAGCTCGTTTAGAGTTTTACTAGATTTTTAAATTATTAATGCGATTATGTTTCAGGTAGTTGTATTGTGCTAGGTTTTAGAGCCGATTATTCAGGAATAATTTTAAGAATGACATTTGAAGAGAATGTTAGATGGAAGAACTACTGGAGGATGAATAACTCTTGATTAAAGGATAAAGAATGCATTAAAATTGTAAATGATGCAATATACGAAGTAAGGAAGACAAATGCCATATATCCGGTAACAATGATGTCAAATACATTTAAACCTTAATGTTTTATTTATTTATTTATTTATTTATTTATTTATGTAATTGCTTATGTATTTATTTGTTCCCCACTTTCTTTTGGCACTATTTTCTCATCTTTCTACATAATGTTTGACATAGTTTAATTGACAATTGCTCCTGTTAACTTTTCCTTATTTTCGTCTTCCAATTACTCCCTCGTTTTTCATCGTCCTGCTTTGTTGGCTAACTGCCAATGTTGATGCAAAGCACTCTTCCTTTTGAATAATGTAGCTTTTGTCATTAAAACTTAATATCATTCGCCATATATACATATATATTTACAATTTTTGTATGGTTGCCATTAGTTTTTGTTCTAATCCTTTACATTCTGTATTGATCCTCATGTAATCTCCAGCTACAAAGCTATGCAATAAAATATGTTTAAACTAAGCATTAAGATTTATTAAAATCTCATCATGCGACGCATTAAACCGGAAGTTGTACCTTAAAACACCAAAATGGAAGAATCTATGTATTCATGCGCCTTTCTTGTGTACTCTTTCAATAATTTGGAAACAGTGGTTTAAGTATCGTTATGTTATTTATTTCCTTGCATTCATTATTATTGTTATTATTATTATTGTTATTATTATTATTATTATTATTATTATTATAACACTGTTTGAAATACAAATCGACTTGAACATTTCACTTTGGGAACTCAAAGGACATTTAAAGTACGGGGATACAGCAAGAAAGCTATAGATGTGGCTGCAGGAAAAGCTAAGACTATTGACAGACGCAGTCCACACAAAATTGCTAAGACAACTACGTCTAATAGTTCATAAACAGAGATTAAGTAAAGTAACAATCAAAGGTCAAAGATCATGATGTTTCAGTAATAAAGACATTTACGCCGTGACACCCAATGTCTTGGTGAATCAGCTGACTTTTTGAAAAAGAATGAACAAATTGCAAACGTCATATCAGAAACTAAGTCAGCACAAGTATTGCCAACCATTTTAATTTAGCCTGACACTGTCCGGTCTCTCAAAATGCTGCACATTAAATCAAATCACAGATGGATAACGAACCTGGCCAACAAGAGAAATATTTTGACAATGCAGATGCGAGCACATGGATATTTTTCCTTGAAATAACTCAAGTTTAGCATTGTTATACGTAATATACAGGGTGCCAACGCATTTCCTAACAGTTTGTAAACCCTCATTGTCCTCAAGTTTAATGTATGTATGTATGTATGTATGTATGTATGTATGTATGTATGTATGTATGTATGTATGTATGTATGTATTTATTTATTTAATAATAATAATAATAATAATAATAATAATAATAATAATGTTAATAGTAGTAGTAGTAGTAGTAGTAGTAGTAGTTTCCAGCACATTCTGATAAAATGAAAATATATTCATATCATTGTTTCTCCTAGCTTAAATTACATCGGGATGATATGACTAAAAGAGCAAATTAATGCACTTCTCGAGATGGCGCTCTATGTTGCCCTAATTCCATTCCTGGCAAAGGCGTATGTAATTAGGTCACAATAAGCATCTCAGTGCTATCGTGTTTCTAGTTTGCATCTAAAATTGTTCACATTTTACATAGTTGCCCGCATGCACCTTTGGATAGTTTCACTTCACCGGGTAAGAATGAGAAATTTTGTCTACGCGTGTGATTCTTGATACGTGTGTAGATCATTTTGTATGTTCTTGATTGCTCATACCAGATCAGTAAAGTCTGGTATGATTGCCTGCAACTGAGACGTTCTGAAAATGAAGCAAACACTGAGCTCCACGAAAGGTAATACTATCTAATATAACAACAACAACATGTCTTGCTCTTCATATAAAGTATATTATATATCAAAAACATCTTGTAATGCGGAATACTTATTGCTCATTACTTTTATCTACAATTGCAATGTGTTGCTGTCAAAGAAATATATGTGCATTTAAAATGCCACGCTGAAACGGAGCTGTTGCAAAATTTATTATCTCATCAAATACAAGAAATCAATTCATCTGCATTTTTGGACTATGTACAAAGTCATAATATATTAATGACAGTGTACATATGTAAACACTTGAAATGTTGAACACAGTGTAGTAGAGTTAATTCCTGTTGCTGGTACAGTTACATCTAGTCCATCGTCAATCGATTCCCAGGTGTTCGGCGAAAGAGTGGAAGCATACCGTTAAGTAGTCAGTAAAGTAACTGAACTTATTTGAGACTCATCGGCCATCTCTACAGAAATTAAATGCATGAATATCATTCGATTCCCGGACTGGCGTGGATTTCAGTATGAAGATTACAGTTCTGCTGTATTTAACATGCTCTCAGTGCCTGGCTTATACACATCTGACGAATGAGGTAACATAAAATTAATTATTATCTCATGATTTACTTACCTCCTTCGTTGTGATCGTTATCGTCATTATTATCTTCTTCCTCCTATTCTTTTCTTCTTTGCCTACAGAGTTCCATCTATAGGCATACATGCAACATGAATTTTGATTTTAACACTGTTAAATGTTGGTTCGATTTTACAATTCATTCAATTAAATCTGTATTTAATATGTTCATCGTAAGTGTTGCTTTCGTCCATATTACCATCATCATCGACGTCGTCGTTGATGTTATTGCACCTGTCATGATTCTTTGGGTAGAATTGTATAAATACACAAAATACGATCAATTTAAGTTTAAACCTTATACCGAAGCAATAGTGAGAACCATTGGTTGCAAAAGTTTTTAATAGTGTTTGCAGTTTAATGTTAATAAATATTGATCGGGAATGTAAGATATAATATTGGAATATGCTTGTAAACAGTCGGTGTCAGGTAATACGTTCCATCTACATGTTGAAGTGATTGGGTGCGGTCGTTGTTAAACCGAGCTTTTTATCGCGACGAAAAGGTAGAATATTAAAACCGTGTAACTGATAAATCATTAAGTGATCTATGTAAATTGTTGACAAGAGAGGTCGCCAACTAAGATTTTTTGTTGAATCAGAGTTGAGATAAGTAGAGTACAACAATTCGTATATTGACCAAGTTTATCGCTTTTCGTAATAAATCGAAGTTACGCAGCCTGTTTAAATGAATGAGATGACACCAGGTTAAGTCTGGTCAATCCTATTTACTACCGCTCCGGCTGTTCAAGATAAACATTTAGAGAAAGCCGACAGCGTGCATTATCTATAAAGTTCATATATA
>JAECUM010026693.1:0-52628 GCA_016617855.1 Megalonaias nervosa | reverse complement strand
TTGTTTTATTCGACCTATCTAATCTAGTCAAGTCTAGCCTGGAATAGGTTAGTACTGCATACTTGTTTTACTCGACTTATCTAATCTAGTCAAGTCCAGCCTGGAATAGGTTAGTACTGCATACTTGTTTTACTCGACTTATTTAATCTAGTCAAGTCTAGCCTGGAATAGGTTAGTACTGCATACTTGTTTTATTCGAATTATATAATTTAGTGAAGTCTATTATTTATTATTTAGTACTGCATCTTCTTGCTCCTCGAGTTATATAATCTAGTATAGACAAGTCAGATATAGATTTGTATTACATCTTTTGTTCTTCGAGTTATTTAAAATTGTTAATAAATAGCAAACTACATAAATTAATTAAATTAATTTTGTACTTTTTAGATATTACATAATCATGACTCATAGAACTAATTACATGTTTTACAAAATTATGAAACTATTGATTCGTATTCCTCTGTCTAGCCAATCCTGTTATCGTTATTCTTTCTACACAAAGGTCCAACTAGATCTTATCAGCGGATGGGTATTGGGTCTGGGACCATGCGGTTTACGTTGCTCCAGGGCGGCAATAAATTCGGACACCAAACTGTCCAGGATGGAAGTATGTCAGAAAGAGGGTGACAGTCGCTACTTTGGGAACTGAACGCTTCTGTACAAAGTGAACGGCTCTAGAACCGTAAATTATGATGACATAAGCCAACAAGTCTACGATGGCTCGAAGGAGACGGTCATATATATCAATGAATTGGCTGGATGGGAACAGGATTGGACTGTTGTTCGCTTTCCGACGATTCCTGGTGCATCTTACATGGACTTAATGTAACAATAAATACTATGTTTTATGTATTTAACATTGTTGGGGAGTAGTAATTACTTCACGGTGAAAGACATAAGAGGAGAAAATGCATGAACACTTAAAGTGATACGCGTCTTGTTATTTATGGATGATAATTTGCTATGTAGATTGTCAAACGCTTATCATTAATTTTATCACTCAAGAATAAGGTATTTTTCATCATTTTGAAAACTTTTATATGACCTCATCAGAGCATGTCATCATGAGTATCAAACCAAAGATGTTTGAGAGTAAATTGACATTGACTGGATTTTTCTCCTCTAACTGACCCCGGGTTCCCTAGGGCATGTGTCAGGGGTAATAATGGGACGTTGGCAAACCTGTTTATATATGGAATTATACTGAAGTTTAATGGGAGTAATTATTCTAGTCGATCTTTTACTTCCCTTGAATCAGTGGACACCTGTATAATGATGACAAATAAGTTTGATATTGATGTGTGGTCCCATTTCAGAGATTGTCGCAGTTGGAGGATTTGCTATATTTCTTTCACAGTTTTATCAGTATGGTTTATACCGACCGTTTGGTCGTTGAGCTGTATTGTCCCCAATTAGTAAATAATAATTTAATTACCAAAAACTAGACAGTTCAATAGTTTAAGTTGTTTGATTCATTAAATTATTTACGAAACTTTCTCATCAGTGTACCGTTAAAACTTTGGATAAAACCGCTGTTTGAGATGCAGCAGTCTAAACACAGCAAGCATTTGCGCCGTGAACCAGGATAATATTTAAAAAAAAAAAAAAAAAAATGGCTAGTTGAAACCAGTTTAGTTTTCATATAGATTACATGAATTTAAGTGAAGCTATTTTAAGGTTTGACCTCGCTATGTTGAAATGACCAAATAAGGGGAAAAAATGGATTTGTGAAGTCTTTTAGATTGATATATTCCCTCCAATTTAAATTAATGTATAATTCTCGTCTGTAATTTAAAAAAAAAGTTTTCTTATTTTAAAATAATTCTCTTATTCCAGCTTTGAAGGCTTGTCATGGAGAAGTCTTTCTCTGCGGGGTGATAACAGGGCGTGGCATGTGCAAATAAAGGTTAAGCTAGACCTACGGAGTGATACAGGGAAACCAAACAACAGTCCATAAACTTTCAGCAAGCCCTTCTATAGGTAGGAAGTTCGTCTTATTGTGGAAGAGTGATTAAATATGAACATAATAAGCTATACACATGTAAGGATAGCGGAATGAGAATTCCTACATGTATTTTTATAACTGAAATTATTATATATTGGATATTTACAGTAATGCATGTCAAGTCACAAAAATAAAACGTCTTGAAATTTTATCAATAACTTTTAATAGAACACGGACGTTTTTTTTTTTTGTTTTTTCGAGAGCACCACGGTCAACATTTCATAACACCACGATAAATAAATAAATAAATATAAATATATATTCATCTCCCATCCACATTTTACTCCATCATCATGTCAATATCATTTATCAAATTTCTCAGACTTCTCCTGGGACAAGTCAATTACATACGAGTATCAGCTACAGATCCAGACGGAGATTTCTTACGTTGTAGAATATCTGAATTCGTCGAGGCAGGCGTTCTTTCCGTTCATCCGCTTCCAAATGTAACTGTTACAGAGGTAGGCCCGATTTTTCACTATGATGCATTTGCAAACTGTTATACTTTATCTGTTTAGTCTTTGAATGAAGTTTATCTCTGAATTGTTTTTGAATATTAGAGAATGCATTTTCAAGGTTTCTACTATAAATCTGGCGGAGGGACTCATAACTTATTCACGTTCACGTGTTTCCTGTCTGTAATAAAACATATTAATTTGATTTAGAGAAAACTTGTAGTTTTATCATGTACACTTATATAGTTAATATTATGCAATCGGAAATGACACTTATTTTCATGACGATGATTGTGATGGTGTTGATGATAATGACAAAGGCAATGGTGATGATGTTGAAAAAGATGAGAATGATGATGGTTAACTAAAACTACTACTATTGAATGTTACTAAAAATAAAATTCTTCTTCTTCTTCTTCTTCTTCTTCTTATTATTATTATTATTATTATTGTTATTGTTATTGTTATTGTTATTATTTGATCCAGGATTGTGTAATCAGGGTCCCCTCTTACAGAAGCTTAGGTTACCATAATGGCAGCTGGGGTGCTGTTGGAGTTTCGATAAAGGAATATGCAGATGGGCTGATCGGGTCTGTCGTCGGTGTACAGGTATATACAAAATATGTGAATTATCGAAAATAATTTAATGGGTGTTTAGTAAGAGAGAAAATATTCAGAACAACATTGGCTAGAAGAGCGCAAATAATATATAACCCTGCTGTCCCGAAGATTCTGAAATCATAATATCAAAAGAGATGTTTATTTTAAATTACCAGTCCTGGTATAAATCTAATTAAAAAATGAAAACATCAATTAGGAGCTTAGTAATACCAGGGCCTATCTAGGTTTATAAATAATATGTAAGACAATTAGGAAGGCTTTACAAACCTGAACTGACGCTGATGTTATGCACAATTATAAATCTCGACAAAACGTGATTACGGACTATACCAAAAATATTTACATGAAATTATTTATCGGATGTAAGGATGCGTTAAGATAAGCTTCTTGTCTAGAAATGTATATATATACATATATACATATCACGTTCGCGTATCGGAAATAAAACACCCTCCCACCGCCCCCCAATGTACGTGTATATATATGTAGTAATACAATAACATTTTATACATGGAATGAATACTCGAGTATTTAGTGAATAGAAAATAAGCTGGCAAAAGTTGAACGACTGTGTTACGTATGGCAAAGATGTCATGTAATATTTAAATTTGAAGCAGTGAAAACGTTTCATATCAAAATCATTTCGAGCAGAGATTGTCTCCCCTTTCCTGATGCCCTATATATATATATATATATATATATATATATATATATATATATATATATATATATATATATATATATATATACATTTGTAGACAAGAAGCTTTTGTTAACAGTTACAGATTGTGTACTTTGCATAGAGCGGGAACATAGGGGAGTTTTTACATACAGGGAATTTCAGATGGCTTTTATTTCGGCCAAGGTGAAATTTTGCTCTTCGTCGATCATGCACTCATCATTTTTACGATATCATTTCTCAGTAATGACAGTTTTGGACATTAGAAAACCTTGTAAATTAAGTATTCTCTTCAAACTTTTGAGTACGATCGTAGAGATTAATTAAGTTGTTAAGACCCTGTAGTCAAATTACATATGTGTTAAAATTTAAATTCTTCTAATTCTTTGTTTCAATTTTATTTCATTTTTACATCATTAAATGTAATTATTATTATTATGATGATTATGTTTGCATGGGTCTAACAGTTTGTTAGAAACATCGTATTTATTTAAAACGTAAATGTGACTCATGTAAGCACGAGCTTTGTATGATAGTAAATTCGTCGCAAGTAAATATTCAGCAGTAGCTATGTAAATGATTGGCTGATACTTGTTCAGGCTTTCGTAATGTCCAGATTGCGAAATCACACGTGTCTTTCGTGCGTGTGTACATGAAACGACGTATTAGTTTCTTTTATATGCTTAGTTATCTGTAAGAAAGGTCAGTCGAAGTTCAGAGTCGCATCATAACATCTTACAGAGTTTATAATACCTTAAGAAAGGTATTTCTGTGCTGGAAAGAGTTGTTCATTCGTACGAGGAACAACATGTGCATTGTTAGTGGTGGTAGCTGTATTTCATCTACTTTCTAAATAATTATTTTCCCTGGAGAACAACACTACTGGCTTTGGACAAAGACATTTGATGAAATTATTTCTAAATCGGAACAGAACAATACAAATTGTGCTTTACAGTGAAAATTCTGGACATTCTGTGTTAGCCTTCGTCTGACGTCATCATCCGCCATCTTGGATCGGAACTGAGATTCAGACTGTATCAATTTAGAACTGTTTATTCACAGGACTTATGTATTTTCACAAATTTAGAACATATTTTTGGATCTTCTTCGTAAATCGTAAGTCTTGTTTCATATATTTACCTTTTCACCGTGTTTTCTAGGGAAACAAATTATTTTTGTTAAAATTTACAAAGCTTGTTGTCACTCTTTCTTTGTGTTACTTTGAACGAGCCGATACGTAACAAAGTATTGACGGTATTCTCTTCAAACTTTTGAGTACGATTGTAGAGATTAATTAAGTACATAGACTAGAATTTGTGTGCAGATACCGGTAAAGAAATAATTATTCACATCTAGTGAGGCCGTCCTGCTAAGGGAGATATTAAACAATAATCAATGACGTCATGAAAATCCCGCCTATGTGCATCGTATATTAGTATATGATAGCCTATAGTAGCGGGTTGCTTCGATATATATTTGCAGATACAAACTTTGTCTTCTATGTAGTCAAACAAATTAATATAAATAGCGCATGAAATAATTATTTGCCCTCGAACGTTTAAAGTGGAGGCTTTTCAGACACAATGTTTCATCGAGGACATTATGTTACTTGTGATTATATGAAATACTAGCACACAACCTGATCGTGTCAAGTAATGGAGTTATGTCTCATTGGAGGTCCTTACACAGGGATTGGGGTATTGTTTTGCAGACATTATATCATACACGTAGAGGGATCAGATTCCTAGAATTTGTTTACGTGTTAATTAACGAGTTAATGTGTCATTTCACTTGTATCACATCAATCGTCTTAATACACAAACGTTTTATTTCAATCATTATCTGTTAGGGACTTGACTGTAAAATCTATCCATATGATTTTAAAATTAAGTACACTGTCATTGGCACAGGTTCTGAAGACATCAAAGATGAACTGGGAAGAACACGCGTCTATGTTTATGTCCTCTCCTCAGTTCAATAAAGTATTTCTTCTCTAGTATTTTACTTACTGCGCTAAGAGGAGTCCATAGGAAAAAAGGAAAGCAACCCCCCCCCCCCGAAAAAACAATCATTTCTCACATGTGCAATGTCGTGTTGTCAGTAGGATATAGGCGTTTTCAAATATGAAGCCTTAAGGAAATGGCCTTCACTAATGTACTCGGCAATAGGATACGACCAGAATAATCGAAGACATTTTTGTTTTGAAAACTGCGTTCTTTGGACTTAACATTATAAAAGTATCTTGAAAAAATGTAGGGGAAACATGCAACTTTTATCTTTAATTTTATGAATGTACGTGATTTCTATTGTCAATAATTTTATAAATGTATGTGATTTTTATTGTTAATAATTTTATGAATGTATGTGATTTTTATTAATAATTTTATGAATGTAAGTGATTTTTATTGTTAATAATTTTATGAATGTATGTGACTTTTATTGTTAATAATTTTATGAATGTATGTGATTTTTATTAATAATTTTATGAATGTAAGTGACTTTTATTGTTAATAATTTTATGAATGTGATTTTTATTGTTAATAATTTATGAATGTATGTGATTTTTATTATTAATATTTTCATGCGTAAAGATTCATTTCATTAATCAGTCCTAAATTTCTTCAGTTCCTGGTTCAGTTCTTGGATGAAATAAATGAACCCAAGTTCATAAACCGGACCCCAGCGGACAACCATAGATTCAACATTTACTCAGGTACAACCTGGAAAGTTGATGTGTATGCCGAACCTGTTTCACCAGCGTAAGTAATTCACACAGCGATTGAAAAGTGCCATTATTGAACTTTATTCCTTGAAGTTATGTATGGCCAGTAGCAGTATCACTATGGGCAGTTAAGGTTTCGGAGGCAGAGGTCGGTCAGTAACCTTCTATACCGCATAACATTATTACTTTTACCCTTCCGTCACACGCGGGTGTATGTGATATGGTTTATATTTAAGCAGTAGAAATAATTCTAACGCTTCGATGAAAGATTTTGAGGAGAGAACTATGCCAGCAAAAATGATATAGCTACTACTACTAAAAACACAATTGCTAATCTTTTATTTAAATACAATTACGACAATTGCTAATTGTTCGGAATGCAAGGCGACTCTGACAACAGCAGGTGCAGACATTTCCATCGTTATGTGCTGTGCCATTGTGGAAAATCTCTCCTTGCGTGAACGACCTTGTACAGCAAAATCTGCTTACGTAAACGAAGAGCCTTATTTGATGTACACTGGCAAACAGTTACTCAACTTTCACTGTCTGTAAATCAATCACCTATTATGGGTCGGTAACGCTTCCGTTCCGTATCTGTGAACGATGTCGTCGGTGGTTTGCCAGTTCGGCCAGTACGGCCTCTTACAGCGCCATACTATCTTCGATAGCCATCGAGTAGAGCTTATTAATCGTACTGCTTTGTGCTGCCACGAGCAGTTCGGAATAGATAGGTATTTGTGAATGTAATCATATCGAAATTATTTTACCAGCAATTTCCATGACACTGGTTACTACAACTATGATGGACTGAGAGGAACTGTACCGAAAATAACAATGAACGACCTAAGTTGTCAACGTGCTGTGATTCCAAGAAATGGCAGAGGTGAGTGTGGGTTCGTGCACACGTATGTAGATCTTAGAATCTTTGCCGGTCACCTACGAAATGTTTCGTCGGATCTCATCGTTGATTTATATAATATCGTATACGCCCTTGAGAAGTTCAACAGTGTTCCAAGTTGCGCCATTATCCACTCAAAACACATATTATCCGCGGTAAGGCCTCCAAACGGTTTTGATATTAAGAAAACTGTAATATACACAGACGACGCTAGTGCAGTCAACAGTTTGCGGGATACACCTGCGGCTATTGGCATAGAGAGAGTCGCATCTAATTTTGGTTTCATTAACGAAATTGTAACCATAGAGTTAACGCTTGGAGTTGCATTTGCAAAAACATGCGGCATTGCAGCATTAAGGTCGCTTAAAATTGGAAGTGCATCAGTACTCATCATCGCTGTTATACACATCATTGATGTCTTCAGTGAGTTCGTGCATCAACAAATGAAACGTCCCAGAGTCTATGATATCATTGGTGAGAAGCTTCTGACAAATCAATGCGGCCTCATTAACGACTTCTGGGGTTGGTGTATTCGCAAACTGACCTTAAGTGTTTCCGACCGATCCACGAGTTCATTTATCTGTAGCTGGTCAACAGACACGCATTAAAACCCTTTGGTTGTTATGTAACCTGTAGTTTCCAAGCCACGTTTGCATGCACGAGCGCTGAGACCTTTTCCATGTTTCGGTGGTTCACCGATGGGGAGTAATATTGTTCTTCCGCGGTAGGCACATCCTCTACGGGACGCTTTTTCCCCAAGCTGGTTCCATATATTGATTGTAAATATGCTTTCAAATGTATTGGCAAAATATTCCAGTAATGGCTTTGATTTTTGTTTTACCTATACTTTGATAGATTGTAACAAGCTGCTCAAAAATCCAGTCTACATAGCATTATCATTTCTTGTTGGATTAAATCCTTTCCACTCCCCGAATGCCCATCTGGATCTGTTCTTTTTGAGGTTATGCCGCTCGTATCCGAAGGTAGCCGAGACCTAACATGCATGGTTTTAATTCCTTGACATGAGGTACACCTGCGGCAAATATTACAGCATTCTCAGAAATCATATTCCGTGCTGATTGCACTTGTTTGGTTAGCTGTGATGTGTACACGGATAGTTGATCTTGTGAACACGCGCAAGTGTCTCTTCAACTTTCACTCCAAAACCCTCTCAATATTTTTGTAATTGTGCTAATTGTTCTAGCGCATTCTTGATTTGTACCGCAGTTCCCGCTGTCATGACTAAAAATTCTTTTTTTGTTCTGATCAGCTTAGCAAATGTTTATTCAAAACCCTCTGCGGAATCTTTCCGTGCAGTTTATCTTGCCTGGAATATATCTTCGACATGTTCCAGTTGATCGCGAGCGGCTCTGCGACTCGGTCAGAGCCTCTGCTAGAACATCGTTGGCGGATTTCGTCAATGTATATGTTTATCATGGTTGTTAAATTACTTGATCCAAACCAGCCCGATGATTTTGGAAGTTCCGAACAAGTCGGTTTTGAGGAAACTATACAGGTCTTGAGTGACATCTGCGAACATATTTCAAAACGCATTCCCCAGTTGTCGGTGGCACACGAAGTCCAATGAATATTTGCAAAGCCATGCGTGTCAGTGTCATATGTTGCAGTTTTCACCGATCACTTTAGATATGTGTGCAGATAACTGAGTTAGATAGATCATGTCTGCGTTCCGCCTTAGGATAATATTCTCGCTTGTTATCTTAATATTCAAGCGTCACATCATCATAATCAACACAATCAATCGCGCTCGGGTCAAGGTCATGAATGGTAGGAGCGTGATCGATTGTGGAAACGAAAACATTGAGTAATTTGCTTCTCAAAGACATCTGAAGCAGTTCTGTGAAAGCGTTGGATACGTTAGAGAACCGTAGATCGTCCGCCCTAACCAATAATGGAAACGTGAACAAAGTTTGTAAACGCATCACTGTGTTTGGATGGTCTGCGCAGAGAAGTCAATGACGGTAAACTCAAGAGCTTTAACTCTTTCGTAATACCATTTTAAATATCAGTTGTTGTATAACAATCATGTACTGTGTGAGATGCCTCATGAAAATATATATACCGCATATAAAACTCGAGTTCAAACACGTAATGGTCTAGCCGCAAACTCGGAAACTTGTTCACGTTTATTAAAAAATCGGCGCTGATATCGCTACAGCGTTAACAAAGCTATCCGAGACACCGTGAAGCAAATATCCTGGTGAATTCATGCTGCATGTTATCGACTTGACCTCGTGTACCAGGCGTCACGTGATATGCACGTCAGCGAGCTGATATGTATCTGTATGGTTGGCATGCATTGTGATCAAACAATTGTGGAACGATTCAGCCTTACACTTGGCGGAAAATTATTCGGTCATCAGTACACGCAAAAATTAATAAATCGTACACGGAATGCTTGCACTCTAGAGCGATCTCTCAAGTGGGTAATACGGCTTCGATCAGCCATACCAGCGTTGAATAATAAAATCATACCCGTAATTGGGGTAAAATCTTCTGCGGCGATTCGGCAGACACCTATCTTCGATACGCATGTATCGATTATACAACCACATGTGTTAGCCCCACTCGGAAACAATTTGTTTCCGTAAATATATGCACTGGGAGAGTCAGAAGGTTGGCAACTTCGTGCTGCTGACCCAGTATGTTCCATCAATTCATTTACAATCTCAAACCGGATTGATTTTCCCGGATAGCTAGCACATTACTAATTTGCGCAGTTGGAAGTGGACGACGTCTACTAAGCAGAGCAATTGTGCAAGAAGAATTGAAAGTCGTTCCCGTGGATACAGAACTACCACGAATGTCTATTTTCATACACTAGCGCATCAATTGCAAGCTGATTCACAATCACGTGGTACCCATACGCGTTTTTGGTGACATCATCCGGGAAAATCCATCATTTGGTGTCCGGAGGGTAGAAACTTATTTTGGTGCATCTGGACACACCAATTTGATGTTATTTATAGTCCTGACTAGATTGGCTATATGTTTGCACTCTCATCGTTCCCGAAAACATTCCATATACTCCTTTTGGCAATTTAAAATTTTTTCCGGCATTGTCCAATCATAATCGAACACATTTTAGAGGGCAATATCACTCCTCTATAGGTTTGTCTTTCAATTTACCGACCAACGTATTGCTTGCATTACTTTGCAGCGGATACTCTAATGGCACTGAACTCTCTTTTGTCAAATTATCTTGCGAGTGTGTCTGTTGCCATATCCGAATAAACATCGTCGGTGGTTATATGCCTCAGCATAGATTCGGTGTCTGAATAAAGTATATTGATGTCACCGGTTTAATCTTGTTGCAATATAATTCGTACATCAAGAGCTTCTACGTGTCTAACACAAGCTCACCCGCATAGATCGGCTTTGCAAGCTTCAGTTTTGATTCATGCTTGTATGAACAGCAGTAAATCCATCGGAAAATATCTTGCGTGGCTCAAAGGCGGGGTCAGCAACAGGCCTTCATAGTTTATTTTGTTTACTTTCACGGAGAAGATAGATGCAAATTCGCTTTCGCAAATTCTCCTTCGTCTTTCCGAAGACGCATTGCTCATCAATTTAAAGAAATGTTTCTCAAACTCATTGGTAGCGTGCATCCGAAGATCCGTATCCGTCCTAATGTAATGCGCCATCCAGTCGTGTTGGTGAAATCGTAGCATCCAATGAGTTTCACACACGCAGATACAACTGCAGGGTTTGCTTGTGGATTACAAAGTTAAATGTCTTGCGCAGGTTTGGTATTAATTTGATGCATTCTGTAAACTTGCGTGCGAAATCATAAAATTTTCCACATTGACAACATTCCCCGGGGACCCACCAACTCTACCAGTGCCAGCCGGTAATCGTTATGGGTGTGGTGAAGCTAACCTATATCCCTGTGATCAACTTAAAAAAATGTTCCCGTTGTCGCTGTTATGGTCCTAACCACGTATTTGTTTTTGTATCTAAAGTTGTAGGATCGATCCACTGAAACTCGCCTACTGGCATTGATTGCATTATAAGTCATTCATACAAGTTTTGTTATCAATATACATGATGTAACGGTTTGGTTTGTTTGAGTCGAATCTGTCTAAAAGCGAATTATTTGACCGTGCATAGTGATGACTTGTCATGGAAATCCCGAAACAGATTTTACGTTCCACGAATAAATGTTGATCAATGTCAGAGAGCAGTTGAAACTCCACCTTGGTTTTGGACAGTAGCGCATCCAATGCCTTTCCCAGTGACGAAAAGTAGTGTGCGGTGTTGAGCTCATACACACGCATGGCAGTGTCACTCAATGTTTCAAATATATCCGCTAACAGTAACACGTCCAGGAGTAAATACAACTCGTGAGTGACACAGAGGATTTAAAAAAAAAAAAAGGTGGACCAGATATTGTTCGCGTGCGCGTAGTCGTTTGGGGAAACTCCCTCTTGAGACAGCAACAAATGAAAATCCTCAATGGCTGACAACTGTGTCTCAGCAAACTTGTCCCAGTTGCTGATATATTCGTAGGAATAAATTCTTTAACAAGTGAGAAACTTGCACGCTTCAGTATCATATTTACTATATCTACGAGTGATCTTGAAACTATTATTACCATTCGATGCAAGGTTGCTCACAGTTTTGTAGGAAGTGGAATTTAGAAACTAACAACGAATCGATGAATTGCAGCTGACCGATCCTAAACTTTATATACTTTTTCCTCGTCCTCATGATGAGGCTTATTGGTGCATTTGAAGCTGTTGCCCTTGTTGCATTATTGAACAGCCGTCTTTCCGACGCATACTATGTAGCACAACGGGAATCTTTTGTTTTGTTAGGGGTAAATTCTCAGCAGCACGTTGCATGCACTGTGTGATATGACAGTGAGATCGAACTTTTACATCGGTTTAACTGAAACTGCCATCACAGATCCAACAATGAGTTGTCGTGGAAAATAGTGTATGTCATCATTGATCTTAATGTGTGAGAGTGGTGACAGCCGTTGTTGAATCCATTTCGCTGTAACTTCGAGCAATTTAATAAAAAAATGTAACCCTATCCTTGCCACTGCACATCTGACGACAAAGAAAAGAAACCGCATGGGATTTATTCAGCAACTTGCGTTGTCTTGGATTGAGCCTCGGTTTGGGAAGCAGAGCTTTCCGCCAGAATGTTTAAACATGAAAAGTCCGTTTAAATCACATTCGGAATTTTGATCTAACGCTGATTGCGGTGAATTTTATTATTTTGGGCCAGGTTTTATAATAATTCTACGCAACGGTTTTTCAGTGATTCCACTGCAGTAAAGGTCACAGCCGTCCAACAGCTGTTGTGTGATCAATATATGCAGACATTGTTGATACGTAACCGTTTTACTATGGTGCTTGCTGTGTCTGTTAGGAAACCGGGAAAGAATTTTGTTCAAACCAAATTGTAGCGGGATTGTGAACCATCCTTATCACTCAGCAACAGCAGATCAGCTTGAATAAAAGTCTGGTTTTTTACATGTGGGGATAGTACAAGTGCATAAAACGATTTTCCAAGCTTACACGTCAACGGTGATGCCTGGGTTGAGTTCTTCAAAACATTTGACTGTAGCCTATGTGAACCTGAACAGGAAATTATGTTACCAAACTGGAGTTCAACCATGTATTGTTGGTTTTGTCGTTGTTGATCTGTATTGTCGAACTCGGGGTGCAACTGGGACGCGATAGCCCGATTGAAACATACTTTATCATTCTTTACATTTATCACTGACCGAAAAGGAATAATTTGGCGTTAGTATGTAGCTTAATGGAGTGTATGGGGTTGTTCGTAATTGAACTCACGCGCATTTTTCAAGAGCCCATCCTGATCATGCGTTGGTGCATTTTTCTAATGTATCGAGAATCTATTCAGAGCCTTTGTAAAGTTCATTATTGATAACCTCGGTATCTTTACGGTTCAAGATCACAAGTGGACCGCCATGGAACCATGGGTTTACGATTTTAATTCATCTTTGTCTGATGATTTACGATTAAGCAGCATAGTCAATGTACACCAATACAATATCTACTTTAACTCTGGAGGTGCCAGACGTTGCAATGTCAATACGATTCCTGAAGGCATCTTCGACAAAATTCTTTGCTTGGCACGTACGCGATCGGAATAATTGGATGGTAGTACTCATAATCACCATGACGTTTTGTAACTGAAACCCAGGCACGTAGCCTCGTTGATAAACATACTTAGTACTCGTTAATACTGCATCAGCTGCGATAGTGGACGGAATGTATAATTGGTTTTGTTTGTCCTCGACTATGAGTGCAATTTCGCCCACTTGGCTCAAGGAGATAGTTTGATATATAATTGTGCTTCTGTTGCACGAAGCTGCTTAACGGTCTGATACGGTTCTACTGTGAGACTTAACAGTGTACGTGAATCAGCTTTTCTTGCGTGTCTTAATATTTTATATTACGCTCGCGAGCGGATTGTTTCGGTTGTTGTACTGTTAACGTTGTCGTTACAACCAGCTGTGGTTTATCCGGGGTTGGGTGGGGATGGGAATCTGTCTCACTAGACGCTGCTTGTCTTCAAGTTCTAATAATTCATTCATGCCAGCTTTTAGCATACCGCTTGGTATTCGTTTCCCAAACTATTGCGTGAGTTGCCTTAATTGACTCACGGTCGGCATGCTGATATTTAAGAGAAAATGATTGTCTAATTGCAAATGCCGCAAATACATTTCTTAAAGTTTCACTCTACCAGGATTTGGAAATGCAGTAACGTCTATCCTGGCTTTTATTCCACTGACTTCTGTATCTTTTCCTCAACGGTGTTTGTGTAGTCCGGTTGTTCCTCGTCGGTGTTCTATATGTGGCGCGTTGGCTTGTCTTCGCCGTAGAGAATGATAATACTCCTGAATAGATCCGCTTGGTCGGCAAAGCTGACTTAGTCCGATACCACATTTAAGGCATGGTCGAACATCGAGCCCAACGCCTAACTCGAGCAAATATGATTACAGTACTACCATGTTAATATATCAGGCGTATGTACTCCTCAAAGGATATATAAGTGTGCAAACACACTCTCAGTGGTTAATATTGGATTGTACGGCCATTCGCTGTGAACTAGTTTTCATCTGTGATCGCAACTTCCAAACTCTGGGCAGTGAGTCGTAACCAAATCTTTTCACTATGCTGTATCAACCAAGTTTTGCCATCAAATAGCTTTTCATGATTAAATATAATTTTCTTCAGTTCAGTATTTGGCCAGATCACGCTTTTCAGTACAAAGTATTATACCAACTCGCAAATGACCTTCAATTGTAGAATGACGTCTGATGACGTAAAATATTGTTTGCTGTTGTATACTGACTCAGTAAGTTTCTAATTTTATTCTTGGTGGTCTTCGCTACTATAGTTACTAATTATGTCAACGTTATCATTGGCGTAGCCAATACTCATTTCATATCTGCACTGAGTGGTCTAGTCACCGTCAACGACTAAACGTTTCTTGTACAACTTTTTGTTATCAGTAAATGTTCAATATAATATTCTCATACGATCTCTGCCACAATCAATATAACATAGTCACACAAAGAAAACAATATCAGCAAAATATTGTATATACAGTATAGTGGTAATGAATAATCCTATTACTGCAGTAGTACTCTAATCTCTAATCTCACAGAAAATAAATCTCCACATATGTAGTATAGTCACAATCAATAATAATGTATTGGCATGAGTATGGCACCTAGTAGATTTTGCTGCGTAAAGTCATCCACATAAGTAAAGAGTTCCACAGTAACATCTCAATACAAAGATGGAATTGTCTGTTCCTGCTATGACAGAGTTGCTATATCTGCATTCTCAAAACTTAGTAAATGTATTTCCAAAAATTAACAATTGTCTTTCCAAAATTTGGAATGGCTACATCGTTTAATGCTAGCCGAGTTCGCTACGCAAATATGTCACTTCAACCTACATTTTAACCATACAACATGCACTCGCGTGTGACCGAAGGGTAAAACATAGTAACGTCATTGGGTATAGAAGGGCGTTGACCTATCTCAGCTACCGAAATCTTAATCGCAATTTGTGATACTATTCCAGTTCATTCACTTTTGTTTGTGAATAAATAATGTTGGTCAGCAATGAAGTTGAAGTTTCACTTCTTACAGCAAACACCTAATTGATGTATATATATTGTTACGAGTCTATGCTCTTAAAATAAGTAAAAGAAAAAAGAGTGAAGACAACAAGCTTTGTAAAAGTTAACAAATAATATATTTCCCTCGAACACAAAGTTAAAAATTAAGACAAAAAACTGTTTTACGAATTAAATCCAAAATCCAAAAATTACAAAAACAAAAGTACTATCAACGAAAAGTTTTAAATGAATCTCAGTTCAAATCCCGATGAAATTCAAGATGGAAGGCGATGACCTCTGTAATAACCTTCAAAGTGTAGACTTGTCAACAGTTTCTTGTTGAATCCCAGAAAATATTATTCCAGTTTTGAATTCAGTATAACTTCCAATAAATGTCTTTATCCAACAGTATTGTAGGAGCACTTATGTTTTTCCAGGGAAAAGAATCACTTAAATTCAATAATTTGAAGAAAATAACAATTTAACCCAAACTGGTCACAACATAATAACAACTTAACGTGTCAATTGTTTGGAGCCCAACTAACATACTTCTATCAAAAACAACTGTTCTACGCTAATTAAGATGCAAAACAGATTCCCGGATGAAGGTCAAACGTTCAATCTTCTAGAGTAAATAGAAGTTTGTAACAGTTGATACATGCTATTTGTCATGTAACTCCGGTATGGCCTTGACTTAACTTACATGATTCTTACTCTGAGAAAGTTGAAAAAAATGAAAAAAGTTGTTTACCAAAACTGTCAGTGATTTTGGAAAGAGGTCAGAAACTAGATACGGTGTTTCTCTTATTAGTTGTTTATCAATGAAATAAATAACAGTCGGGTCAAACGGAACTGAACGCAAATTCTGGACAATGTCAAATCCAGTAAACAAAGTTACATTACAATAGGATGTAATGGAATAAAAAAAAAACGATTTAAAACTAACAAACAAATAAATATACATAACAATATATATATATATATATATATATATATATATATATATATATATATATATATATATATATATATATATATATCAATGATATACCATGAGATGTATACATTTTTCATTAAAAGGAAACGAGGCTTGCCGAGTTTACTTTTAATGAAAGATTTATAAAACAAGTGGTATATCATTGATACAGCGTAGCGTACATACTATACTTAACTTTATTTATATCACATATAAATCCATATATTTTCCCTTTGAAAGGAGTTCAGATTTACTACAGGCAGCTGTGTATAGACCGAGTTTGATAAGTTGAGTGTTTGTTTTTTTTAGGTTCTATTTTGCTTCACATTGATTAAATCAAAATAATACAGACTCATAATGTAAACATGAAAGATGGTTTTAATGATACAAGTAGAGCACTATAAACACTTGGTTAGCTACGCCATTCACATGAACGCTTTGCCATTCACGTACCGGAGCATGGAAATTAATGTGGAATAGAAACTAAGCGAAATGTCGAAGCAACAAGAGGTAATTAAAATATTTTAATATATTTACAGTTGATCTAAGTTATTTTCTGCTTTAGTAACAGTACCACCGATTATAAACTTTCTCTCTCTCTCTCTCTCTCTCTCTCTCTCTCTCTCTCTCTCTCTCTCTCTCATCCTTTGCTCGGTTTGACTTAACTTGTACCTTCATTCATAAGTTCAGAGACATCGTGGGATGACAAACGAAAATTCTCTATGCTCGTCATTTCATAGATTTTAGCCCATATCTTGCTACGATGGTCCAGAGAGGGAGAGGGAGAGAGAGAGAGAGGGAGAGAGAGAGGGAGAGGAGAAGCTTTTGGACATTTTCATATTTAATTAATAATAATCAATTTTTAGAACATTATAATATCTTTAAGAAACAACCAACAACAAAACATTACCTACATCACATTATGTGTACCACGTAACCGAGAAATTTACCGTTTAATGTCAACATGGGTTGCAACGTCGTATCATTTATAAACTCTGTAGATAAATCCCAAGGAAAGTGATACATACTGTTAGACGATCCATTTTTTTGTAGGTTACTTCATGTAATTTCTATTTCAAGGTTTTAATGTAGCCTAAATTTTTTTACTCTCACTCCACAGAACAGAAAGCAGAAAGGATGGCGATGACAATGTGTACCATATTAAATTCATTTAGAAAAAGGGGATCATTAAGACATTTTATTGTTATTTTCATACATCACTAATGATTAATGTGCGGAAATTGATCATTGATCTATAATCAACTGCAGACGGTCGCGAGAATGTTTATATATGCATATTATTGCCCCATGGGCGGATTACAATTTGATATACCAATATTATTGGTATATCAAATAGCTTTATACGAACACTTTAAAGGCCATGTTATTCTTAATGTATGATACATACATACATCTTTAATCTTTCAATGTGCATTCCCAGAGTTAATACGTTGATGCGTTGGAAAATTTAAATTAAAAATATTTTTCTTAACACACCAGATAAACGCAGATTCACACGGTGGCATAAATAGACTTAAAATTAAGTAATAATATAGATTATGATTAATTGTAGTTTTCAATATTTCTGGTCAAATAATCTTGCAGAAAAACGTGTTACATGAGTACATTATATTGGTATAGTTCTCTTGTGTATTTAGCAATGCTATATATTGTCTTATTCTAATTATATTAGGCTATGTAAGATCCATTATGTAACGCAAGATAATCTTCTTCTTTTCTAATCCCTAGGATCGAAAAGTATTCGTGTTGTCTTAAAATGATAAAGATAAGATAAATTGAAAGAAGTAAACAATTACATTGTTTGCCAGTTTAAAATATATCCATTATTTTTCACATTTCTTGAGATCAAAAGGCTGTTTCCTAAGTCTCATTAGTATAAAAATTTCAGAATTTTATTTTGATTAGGAAACAAAGTATTGATAAATATAAAAAGAAGATAAAACAGATCAAAACAGTTTATCATCACTATTAAGTTCTTTATGTCTCCTAGTATTCAGAACTATGACACTCATCCCCAAATCCAACGAGGAATACAGCTACTAGAAATTTTCATTTTTGTCGTTATTTACTCGCATCACGTGATCTGAGCAGATGCTTCATTATATAGCAGATTGTCCGCACGTATGCCGTTCTCACAGTGCTATCCTTACTATACGTGAGGCATTCTTAACCCAAAACCAGGTCGTGATGAAAAGTTGTCAATCCCCCGGTAAATACAAATAAAAACACTCATTAACATACCTCTTATCACCTGAATATTCGACCAAACTGACCCCAAAACATTAGTAAACGTTTCTGCATCCAGTAATCATCCCTGCAGATAAATATCCTAAAACTGGAATGCTCTTTCTTCTGCAATATTTATTACTGCACTACTACTCAACTTGACCTGATTTGATCATATCACAGAGGAATATATGCCGGAGATTTAGTGTTGAAAAATGATGTGTCAAATGATGGGTAATTGAAAAGATATTTTGATTTTTTGAATTGTAATTTGTAAAATAGAATCTGCTTCTAGATGTTATTGGGTATCGAATTATGCAAGATTGCTTCAACTGGCAGCTGGAACTATTTCTTTTGCGCAAAAGAATTGAAAAGTACAGCGTCTGAGCCACAATCAAATAAGATAGAGAGAATCAATTATTTTTAGCCCTATCCAGATTTAATCCAATTTAAATAAAATTGAAATAAAATTCATATGATAAAAAAAGTCAAATTGGCTAAAGATTTAATATTGAATTTATGAAACTAGTTGCGTGATTTCAATAGTTTGCTAGCAAAGGTTTGAAAGAGCTCGAAATTAATTAACCCGTTTAATAAATTCGTATGAAACCACTGCGCATTTATTTACCACGTAATTGATGTGTTATTTACCTTACATGCCCACATCGTATAAAGAGAGGATCTCAAACGGGTAATGGTTTAATATTTAATTTATGAAACGAGTTGAATAATATCCAGCATTTTACCCATTTGCGATTCATATTATGACACAGCTTTCATTTTAATAGAAAAATGAGTGCAAAAAGAAGACATAATTTCATTCATTCTGACTCAGACTACTTAGACTATGCACCTTTCATTTGTTGTGCATACAAAATAGTCCCTGGAATTTGTTTGCGTTTCAATAACCAGTAAAATTTATTACTTTTATTTGAAGCAGTTATTATTGAAAGAGAAAATATTCTTCAGAATAAATAGAATAGCTGACTCAATGAAAATAATTTTTCAACACATAATTTATGTGCAAGTTCTGTATGATGTAGAATAGTTTTAGTTCGAGAAAAAGGCCGCCAAAATGTTAGTAGTAAAAGGCCGCCAAAATATTAGTAGTTAAAGGCCGCCAAAATGTTAGTAGTAATAGGAAAAACAAAAGTATGTTGCACGATAGCAGCCAATAGGTAAAGATAATAATACGGAAGAATTTCATCGACTTCTTTGGATCAATTAGAATCGCATAAAGTGATATTTAACATGTTGCCATATCAATACTATGAAACTACACATGTTATATGTAATGTGTACCGACTATGTGATATGTAGACGATCTCAAATGGTTAAAGATTTAATACTGAATTTATGAAACAAGTTAAATAATGTCCAGCTTTTGCGAGCCTTGGCTCGCAAAAGTTGGACATTATTCAACTCGTTTTATAAATTCAATATTAAATCATTACCCATTTGTGATTCTTTTTATCACATAGTTTTTAATGAAATTATTTAGATAGAAAGAAGAATGAATAATATTGACATACGCTGTACCTTTAATTTTTGTGCGTAAAAAATAGTCCCAAACAAAGTAGAACTAGAATTAACGTTTAAAAGTAGATTATACATTTCGTACCATCTATGCGGCAAAGAACAAGCGTCCTTGTGAATAAACAGAACATTTTACACGAGCAAAGTCATTTTTCAACAAAATGTCCAATGCTTTTGATGTCACATTGTTTGATGCAGTACCGGTTAGAATGCAGTATACGGTCCATGTTTACGTAACCGAACATGTCACTTTCACAACTAAACATTACATTGTTGCACTATTCATTTTAAAGACAGTTTCCTAGGTGCAGAAATTCCCATATTTACTGGAATGTATTTGTGACCGGATTTGCAGTATTTGACTTGGAACAGTAGACTACAGAATATGTACACAAATTTCATTTTGAGTCGGAATTGCATCACATAGTTACCGCGTCAATATTCAATGGTTGGATAAACGTCTGTCAGTTTGAAGACCGGTTTATGTCCACGTTCTTCTGTAAACAGAGGTGAGTTTGTTTACCTGTAAGTTAACCTGTACACCACGATTGTATATAGGGTGGATTCCATGCTTCAGGTTTACCGCCCCCGCCAAACCCAACTAACATATTCGCTATGACCTGGGCAATACTCTTAGTTTCACTTGCTGTTGTTGTTGTTCTTGTCGTGGGATGTTAGCCATGTTTCATGGTATGATATGTTATACATGACATAAAAAGCTCCTGCGATGGTAAATTGGCCATATTCAGACTGGCGAGACGATTTTTTTTCCCCCAATTCCTTTTGCGAATCGAAGAAAAAAATGGCGGCGAATATGTTCATTGCAAACAAAACATTCCAGAAAGCGGGGTAATAAAGTTTTCCCACGATCGCATCCAATCAATAAAGAGAATACTGCTCAATAATTTCATGGGCTTTTTTGGACCAATTAGAATCACATTAAGTGATATGTTCACATGTTAAAATATTAAAAATATGAAACTGCACACACTATCGGCAAAGTGTACTGACTATGTGATAAATTGCAGATACGTGAAACGTGTAATAACACTTCATGACTCTGCTAATGGCGTCATAGCGTGAAACAGCGGAAAAGCGTAACGACCGAGGCATCCTAATGCATTTCAGAGTCATTTCTTTACCCTATTCTGTGCTTTGAAGAGTCATGCGATACAATTAAGCTAATGTTTGAGTTCATTTAAAATTTACAAAACCACTATATCAATTGTTTGTTCACCAGGGCTTGCAAAGCACAGAAATTATTCAACCCGTTTCTTAAATTTCGTTGGGATGAGCACATATGTAAAATCCCCTGTGTACCCTTGTTTTGTTTTGTCCTGATTCAAAGTCAATTTGCTCCAGATGTTGAATGTCTAAACAAGTTTCATACTTTTCGATTTTTAAGTAATTCTTGTACACACTCCCGTATAGCTTTTATTAGAAGCTTTTGGTGTAGTCAAATATGTTGTACGTTAATTCCAATTGGAATTAAGATAGAGGGTGGGAGTAAACCTTAGATCGAAATTTTAGCTTAAACGTGCAGTAAATTTATCAGTATACCTGGGCAGATTATGAGAAGTAGATCTACCGGGTTTAAGCGGAAGGGATACTCCGAGAGAAGCCACTCGTAATTTGGCGGGAATCTTAGGGCCAGAAATGTAAGAAAAGGAAAAGCTTCGACAAGGAAGCTTTTCGGGGACAGAAAATAGACATGTGGGGTATATGAAAAAGAATGTGCAATTGAACAGATAGATTTTTCTAAACTTCCATTGAATTTGTGTCGGCAGAAAAGACATTTTCTTTCCGATGGAATTTATTTGTTTTCATTCCACAAAAATAACATATCTTTCAGGCTCTTCTTGCAGATCCATCTGAAAAAGATAACCAAATCAAAGAATTTAGGATCAAAAGTAGATTAATTAAAATTTGAGTGAAGTGTTGGTATATACAACTTTTAGATCTTTAACGCTATGAATTATTACCCTTGTCATATCCACACACACACACACACACATACTATATATATATATATATATATATATATATATATATATATATATATATATATATATATATTGTTTGTTAGGTTTTTTTTTCTCAGTGATTGAATGTTGTGTATGATTGTAGTTTGGACTTGACCTTTTCCAAACCTAAGTTCGTGAAGTACCTGAACGGTAAAATCTCTTTTATGAACAACAGAATACATGGGTAAATTTTCTCTACGATTGGTGATGAAGTAATTATTTTATATTTATTGTAAAGATGTTTAACTTAATCAGAGTCTGGGAAATTGGAATGCCCCCATAGAATAACCTGGTCTGCCTGATTTTTACCACATTATTTAATATAATTTTAGTAACAAATTTTATCTAGTTAACAAGTTAGAATATTCTAGAATGGCAATTGAGAGAAACATTTGATAGAGTTCAACAAAAGTAATAGAGGATTGCCGAAGATGTGTACAAAATTCTTTGTAGGACATTTCTTGCAACTCAAAACATTGCTCTTTTCTTTTATAGTTTGTACCCTAGACAATATTCTATGGGCTGTACCCTAGATAATATTCTATGGGCTGTACCTAGATAATATTCTATTTTTACTCTAGTGGTCATTGATACAAAAGAAAAATAAGCATTGTCATGCTAATCAGTTATTTATATGGTTAGAAAGTCAAGATATGGCATTTTCGGCAGATATGACATGATATAAATTTCTGAAAATATCTCAGTAAATGTAGATGTTTTACTTAATTGGTTATAAAATTAAGCATATTCTTGTCAGAGTGTGAGGCTACAAAAAGTATGGCAAATAGTAATAGGTTAAAAATTGCACAGTTGTAAAACTTCATTTTTGAAAATGTCAGATGTAAGCAACTGAAAGAATCAGTATTTATTTGTATATATTAGAGACACCTGCACCCATTCATAGGCAGCATTCAAGATTTAAAATCCATTTAATCACCCACTCGTCTACTACAGCAAACCAAATATGAACACCATTCTTTACTAGGTGTTCATGAAGTTAAGGCTCTACCGGATTCTTGTTAGTATGATAGTGTGACCTTGCAACTCCCAATCTCATCTCTTGCTGCAAGGGCTGCTCTTAGATCTGACACCCCAGTTATCATATTCCTATCATGTTATAATATTGAAGGAAATATGATTACCCACCATAAATCTGTGTAGATCGAGTTCAAGTTACATTGAGAGTCCATATTACGTATAAAAATGTCCTATTTGATCTCATCCTGCGGTTGTAGATTGAATCAAAAACCTTTATTTGCATAAACTCATCCTCGTTAAACAATACGATAAAAATAACTGCTCCTTAAGAACGGAATATGGAGTTAAGGTTACATGGGATATACAATGAGGGACAATTGAACGGATGCACATGCTCACTGACAATATATATTCGCATGTGCGGGTCTATAAAATGGAGATGAGAAATGAGTCCAAGATGAAACATATATTAACTTTTTGAAACATATAAAATGATCATATCCAGGGAAATAATCACATTATGACATTATATTAATCCTTAGCCTATGAGAAATATTAATTAAAATCGATTATTGCTAAATAATCAATAAGAAAGATATAATATTGATTTAGATTTAGGTAGCTGTTCATGATTATTCATGGTCGTAAACTGTAGGTAGTTGAACATAATTAGAATCTATTTACCATGTTATGTATTTATATTTTTTGCAACTTCTGTGGATGGTTTTATTTAATTTTGGTAATTTTTATTCATGCTCGAAAACTGTATAGAATATTTTGTGATATAAATTGTGTGCGTAATGAGGCTCTGCTAAAAACGCAAATTGCGTAGGATCTATAAATAGATGTTTATCTACGCGTTGACAATTATTAATAATAATCGTAATAATAAAACTTAAAATGGCGACTTTGGCATATTTTTCTCAGTGACTGATGGGATATAGAAAGGTCAAGAAGAATTCTGTACATTCCCATCAGTTGCGCGAGGTCATTTAAATTTACGTAATTTGTCGTAAAACAATAGAGCATGTTGTCACATAAGCTCTATTGCGAACTACAGCTGCAATGTACTGTGTATATAAGGAGAAATTTAAGCATTCATTTTCATTCAGATTTCTGGAGTCTTTCAGACTTTTAGTGTTCCTGTTGTAAGTCTGCAGATGCACTTTATGTTGTACTTAGATATTGTTCGAGAGTGAAAACATTTGTTTAGACTGTTCAGCGGTGATTGAAAGTGCTCATCATGTGGACTCTAATATTATTCTGGAGCTGTTATAATTTATGGAAAGAATTCTGGACAACGCCATCTTCACCACGGCACGGTTCTTGGAGGACCAGTTCATTTCCGGTATTGAAAATTATAAGGAACTTCTCATTGGTTTAAGACTGTCAAAGACCTTTATAAGGACAAATTTAGATTTACTTCATTATGCTAAAGTTCCTCTCATATTTTTCATTTACCAATAATAAATTGTATAAAATGTTTTACAAAACGTGTTGATTTTGCTTCTTTTCGGATACCTAAGCTTGTGACCATAGAGTCGTAACAACCTTTTACTAAAATCATCAGAAACATATGAGACAAAATAAAACCACCCGCACCAAAACGATGAAGAAAATAAAAATAACAAAAAACCCCAGAAAAACTCCTCCGAGATGGTTTGATTTAGAAAAATTTGAAAACCATGATTATGTGTACTAAATTAACTGCCCTTTACACGCCTTAAACACTAAATATATAAGCGTAATTTTTTTTTTTAAAGGAACTTATGAAAAGTATTTACAACATCGTCAAATAATGGAATTCCATTTGAAAGGTAGATCATTAATTGATTCATATGAGATTGTTCCATTGTTATGGTTCGTAAAAGTGTGAGATTACAATATCGTGAGTTCAAGCAATCCTTTAATTTCGTTTTAGATGTTTAATTTTTATTTTTAGATTTGCATTTACTTACCTTAACTTCCAATTGATCTGATAGAGCTCATTCTTTTAATGGTGGCAATGGCAGACACCAGCGTGGTCACAATGTCCCGGAGTTCCGTCTGCGCATGTGCAGGTGCCATGTTCACCACATGTTTGGCGACGTCCTAAAATATTTTAGCTTTGATATCACATCATACTTAGGTTTCCGCTTTATTATTAAACACGAATCAATTGAACTATCTTTTGTTCAGCACAGGTTTGACGACGAGCTAAACAACGTTCACATTTTCCTATAACCAGAACAGAATTAGATTTCAGGGAGTTTTAAGAATTGTGTACACGCTCGATTTTGTATTTTCTCAATTTTAGGAGTAAACTCGGATCCACGGATTTAAACAAAGTATAATAAAATTGGTTCAGTCAATGTATCAAATTAATTTAAAAGAACCTATAATCAAAAAATTTTCGTCCTCCTTTTCGTTATTATATGAGTCCTTCAATGTAGACCTTACATTTGTGACTTTTGCTATAGCACAATTATGCACTTAGTAGAATGAAAGAATATTTTTTCTGTATCAAAATGAATTTTCAAAGAAATCTAAAGTTGTTTAACAAAGTGAAAAAATAATATGAATCGGAGAGAGAGAGAGAGAGAGAGAGAGAGAGAGAGAGAGAGAGAGAGAGAGAAGACATACCAACACCAAGGAGTTCACCTAGACCACCAAGCAGATTAAAGCAGTGGCAGGTGCCATCTCTGCAGTGATAACCGAAATGAAGCGTGCAATGGTGTGCGCAATCGGAATCTTGCACGCAACTGAACTGCGCAAAGGTCAGCGCTGATAATAATAATAATAATAATACCAACGTTACAAAACATATTTGGGGAAATACGAAATATTGTTGAAAATTTAAATCCAAATAAGGTGTGATAAAAGGAAAGTGAGCAACACAATCTTTTTCGATTACTTCACCCACTCCTAACTCTCTATTTCATCGGGTTTAATAAAAGTTATTGGAGAAACATGGAACGGCTTCTAAAATGTATCATGAAACACTAATTTTCTGAAATTATTCTTCACATTATTAAAATATTATTACCAACTGTAACTCAGTATGTAAAGAAAAAAGTATTTTGTGAATTTTATTGCTGTCAGCGACATAAGCCATATAGAAATTCCCTTGCAAATTTCTTCTTGCCATTAATTCCTAAAATGACACTGACCGCGTTAAACTTTAAAATTGCATTATTCCTCTGAGGCACTTATCGAGGAACTATACGAATGATAATTTTACGTCAGTTGCACCCTCAAAGAATTGCGAAAAACCGGCAAATGTCTCTATATTATTGCTGCATAGATATCTGTTTTATATGGTAATATTTCTTGCCATATTTTAGAATTTCCGTCCTGGCCAAAGTTAATAAAATGTTCCCTTTTTAAAATCAGATAGCTATAATGTTCAGTTTTGAGACTTTACATTTAGCAGAATGGGAGTGTTCACTGACGTAAGTTAAGTGAGACATGCATGCAGTTTGCAACAAAAAGCTTTTATTCTCTTGTAAAGATCAAGGTAGGAAGATTTATGCGACATAATGTAGGCATATGTGAATGGCCATGATTAGTAAGTTCTGATATTTTTGTAAAAATATGTCGGAAAAAAACAAATGTTGAAACACTTTATATAGGTTACAATTTATTTACAATATTATCTACATTATTTCCCCATTCTTAGATGATGCGAGTAATAGAGCAACACGAAAATAACATCTACAGGAATTAAGTTTCAAGTATTACAGCAAGATCAAAGGGTAAAATTCTTACCAACGAAGGAGAGGAGCAGGAGTCCAATTGTGAATTTCATTTTACAACAACGTCGTCGTACAAGTCTGGTGTATTTCGTCTGATCTAGCGGCTCCTTTATATGCTTGTTGAATATTACATCTGTTGCTCTCACAGAAACGGTAGTGATTACGGATATGATACAATCTTGTGACCTTTGCTCATGTCAAGGCTTTTCGAAAGTTGGAACACCAATAATCACGTATGTATACGTAGCAAATCTTGTCTCAAGTTAAAGATTTCACCAACGTATCATTTGTTTGTATTAAATATGTGTTACGTGAGAAGTAAGTTTTGGTTTTGTTACTGAAACATCATAACTGCCATTGTAAAGATACCGAGTACACCTTGAGAGCTTACACTGTTATATCCATATATCGCTATAATAGGATGTACAAAATGTTTCATGTTAAATCGATATCATGTCGAGAGCGATATCCTTATAAGCGGAGTTCACGTTCATTTTTCATACGTCTAAGACCAATTTATTGATACCATATATTTCTGATCAACAGCTGACTTACTGAATTACGCGTCCTAGAGAATTACAGGTTACACCATGGCTGTCATAGGTAACCATATGTATATGTACCTGTAAATATCGTTGACGTTGGCCGTAAATGTAGTAAAAATTTATACTGGTATGATTTCTGTCAGAACTCGTGTGTGATGCGAAACAATTTTCAAGAAGACAACAATACACATTTGTATAAATTTATTTTATCATGAAGAAAGAAAATGACAAATCAGCGAGTTGTATCATCTGATGAAAAATATAAACATACCAGTATATGTATTACACCGAGAATCATACAAATCACTGTGTGAAAACGTTTTTGTTTAATAAATTAATGACTAGCAAACAACTGTTTTATTTATTTGAATGGAAAGAAATAGTCCGTATTCATCTGTTTTCTACTAATTTAAAAATAATTACCCAAGTGTTTCTGCCAAAATCATTCTCATGTTGGTCTTTCTTTGTTGTCTCACCTGGTCCAAATGACAAAGTATTTGGCCTATTAATGGGGAACATGATTATCTGGTTACCTATAATTAGTGCGCGCTTTGCATTAACATGCATGTGATTCTACCGGTGGTGGAGCAGAAGTGTCGTTTTAAGGCCGTCTTCCGCAATTACCTTTTTTCTTTTTATAGAAATCATAGCAATACAAATTGTTTACTCCAAATGACGGCCGATTTTAATCAATGCCTCCAAAGCCATCATAGTCTACATTTGATCATTTTATAACTAAAAACGCCGGAGAAAGGCATAGAGCATTTGTCAAGAATAATATAATGGATTAGAAACTTGTTATGCACACATCTAATCGTTAACGACATTACTCAGCCACGCATCACTGCATCGGTTGAAAGGACTGCTGGAATAATGCATGTCAAAGCTAAGTGACCACTAATTATAGGTAACCGGACAATATGTTCCCCATTCATAGGTCACATGCATTGGTTTGCACAAAAAGGTTTACAACTTTCGATAGAAGTATGGTAAGCAGACGATCTTCACTGGGGGTAAGGGATTATACATTCTAATAATTTACCAGTCGTTCAACAAAATAAAAAGGGGCCCCGAGTGGCCAAGTGGTCTAAAGCGCTCACAGTTACGGATCACTGCCATCTCACCTCTGTCTGCGTGGGTTCGAGTCTCGGGCTCGGCCAATGTGGTTATGTGAGAAAGCTTGCCGATAGCTTCTCGTGAGTCGGTGGTTCTTTCCGGGTTCTCCCGGGTTCTTCCTCCACTATTAATACTGGCCGCCATGTATAGCCTATCTTGTGCTGAAAATGGCGTTAAACCCTATAACAACAACAACAACAACAACAACAAAATAAAAATACCGCATTTCTTACGAAGGATCCAAATTTTCTCAGGCAAATTAGATTTTTCCGACAAGCCAGATCGGCACTTCACTGAGAATACAGGAGGGGCTACCTATTCCGCAGATAGCTGGCAACGGTCCCTCATTTAATAATGTAATATTACAAGGATGGGATTCTTATCCTGTGTGTACTCAGTATTGTGTATATTTTTGTTATCAATACAATCTTCGATTCCTAGCAGAGCATGTGATGACGCAAAACTGAACCCATGCTTCCAGTTAAGAAATTCGAAAAGGTAAGACAGTAAAATGGAGTTTCTGTATGTATTTTTGAAACTGCAATGCCAGTCTTATTCAGTTGAATATACCAAAAAAGTAAATGTCCATATTTTTTTATTTGTTTAAAAGCGTGATCAAGATATTCGCGTATTTTTAAAAGTTCATTTTCTTTCTCTCTTTCTCCCTCTTTCTTATTTATCTCACTCTATCTCTGTAACATTAGATATCAAGAAACTAGGTCTGACAAATGTGTGAAAATAAAGAAATTGAACAAATGTACTCCCTTTCTTCTCTCCATGCACTTTCGTGGTAAGTGTCATGTGTAATGTAATTTATAAGGGTGGTAGAGAGTGTTAATTTGTACATAAGAGAAGGCTATAGAGGAATAGGGGTTTTAGGTTGTTAATAAGGGATTTTAAAAAAGCTATATATTTATACAGTCTCCTTTACATCCTATCCTTTGGGGTATGTAGATGCGTCAGTATTGGTCAGTCCCAATGACGTACTGGTTAGTAGGTGCAGTTCTGACTTGACACCTTCCGTTAGAGGTATGAGAATCCCATCATGTTCAATTTCCTTTTGAGGCGATAGTGGCATTCCCATACTAAATTCCTACTGAAGGAAGAGGGTCCCATTATGTTAATCTCCGTTTAGGTGTACATGCCATATGCATGCTAACTTACCTTTCACAGCCGGAAATTCTCTCAAGTTAAACTCCTGTTACAGACTAGAGAGCCATATGCTATACTTATTCACGTTTTTATCACCCCCTCTCTCTCTCTCTCTCTTTCTGTCTCTCTCTGTCTCTGTCTCTCTCTGTCTCTGTCTGTCTCTGAATCTTTCGATTTGCATAATATCATATCCAATGATGCTCAACTTCGGTATTTTCAAACTTGAACAAAGACACTCTACATTAGTACACAGAGACAACGCAAATACAGAACACTCAGTGACCTTTGAAAAGTGTGCTGTTTTTGTCCATAACACAAATGATTAATTTATTTTTAAAATGTGGCCTTGTACTAACTCTAATGTAGATAAAAACGTCATTTTTTAACAAGCTGACTGAATAAACAAAAAATCGGCCTGATACAAGCATCGGCATGGCAACACATTTTCTGCCAATATATCTATGAATGAAACAAAGAAAAGAGAGAATTAAAATCTGCCATTGCGATAATTATTTTGGCAGTTTAGAAACTCGAACCAAATATTTCAGTTTCTGTTTCTGTCAGTCTCTGGTTCTGACAAAAGAAATGTGTCCAATGTGTTACAAAACAAATTGATATTGCATCTAATGTTTTGAAAACATGCAGAGAAATTTGTTGCAACTTTACAATAAAGTGAACTCTGACTTCATTTAACAATGTGACAATAGCGTAACTCTGATCTCAATAGTTTCTAGTTCAAATTTTTATTTCTGGTACGATAAAAAATTCTAAGGAAGATGTGAACGGACCTTAGATAAAAAGGTGGACAGAATACAAAGAAATTCGTTTAGGATACAAATAATCCAGAGTAGCATATTGTTCAGTTTTCATATTTGTCACCAATAGCGACCCCTCTCCCGAAAACGTGGATAGATTGACAGTGGTTGTGTTTGCAAACAAAACGTACTGACAGTAACATAAGTAGCGAGGCGAAGTGAGTGTATTTATATTTGCGATATCCATTACTCTACCCCTTATCCCATTGGGTTTCAAACTGGATTAATTTGTATTATATAATTTTGCTAGGGTTGCATGGATTTTGAGAAAGGGGATGGTAGTTTATTTCAAATGGCAGGTTAGGCCAGTTATACAGCGAGTAGGGGTTTGCTTTGTTTACAAGGAGATTATAGGGATGGTATAGAAGGAGATAGGTTAAACAGTTTTGTTTATAAGGATAATAAATTCTGTTTTTTAAAAACAAATATTTCTTCTTTTACATCCTAATCAGTTTGGTCAGAATGACATAAATGTTGGTCACTCAGTGACCTATTGGTTAGTAGGTGTAGCTCTAACATTTAATTTCCCGTTTTACCGGATACAGAACCACATATTTTGAACCCAAGGCGAATTAATAATTTATTAAAATCCATCGAGTCCCATTTAGGGACAACCAATTCTGCAAGTAGCATCTACCACAAGTATAATTACTGCACAGGCTAGACTTTTTCAGGTGCTACACTAGCACGCACTTCTTACATATTATTCTTTTTTACTTGTACTACAGCAATGCAATCACAGAAAATATCTACTAGGCGAATATTTAAATCTCCGCAATTGTTCATTCTTGGAGAATAGCACGACGCTCATATAGAACCATACTGAAAATGCCATAGACTGATATCTGAAACGATCGTTCTCATCTTCGCCCCAAAGCTGTTTCATGAACTATTGCATCTTTGTTCAATAACAGTCAATATTTTTCTCTTCTTGGTTGAGTAAATGTTGTTGGTTGATACTACATATGCAAAAAAGTGGAACCTCGCCGTCTTTGATGGTATCCATTATTAATGGTCTACCTTGTTTGTCCTCATTCATTATCATTGTCATTGTACCCCAACTGCCTCTAGAACCGCTTAAGATGAACAAGTAGGATCCGGACGTTTTAAGACGGGATGTTTAAGTCTATCGAATCTCATTCTCGACAGCAGTGAAAACAAGCCCACCATATGCTATATTAATATTTCTTTCTTCTCCGTTACTAGTTAATATTCCACCAAATACGTCCCATGAACTTACCAATCTTTTTGGTGAAGGTATGACTGATAAAACCTGGGCCGAATTTGCATGATCGTTGACTTTGATAAACGCAATTACACACCTGAGTCCCTGATTTCACTGATTTCGGAAATGTTCTTCGTAACTGTGCCTGACAGGTTTCGAACGGCATCTTGAATGTCCACGTCAGCCGTTTTAAATTGTGATTTTAAAAAACCCCACAAGCTCGCACAGGTCAAGATCACCAGCAAGTCGGGTGCATATACCGTTGCTGACCAATTGCTGACAAATCGATGCGACCTTATCGATAAGTTCTGGTGCGATGTTGCCGATGGAAACGGAACTCATAAGCGTTTCCATCCACCAATCAGCAAGTTTCTGGAAGTAATACCTGTGGAAAACTGTTCTACTAAGGTCTGCACCTATAGTTGAGCTAGAAGTTCGGGTTTACGATCTCATCTTCTTCTTCCAACATAAATGGGGTTGGGGTCTGACGTTTGCGTGAAGTGTTTAGCTTTTGCTTCCCCCTTCCTCGCTCACGCAAAATGTTTGAGCTGGTGAAAGTACTGTTGGTGGCAGTTTACGACGTACGCGATTCTAATAATAAATTGATGAATCCGTTTATAGTTGTCATTGTACACACACCAATCACTTATCAAGTACTTAGCACATTTAAAATATTTCCTTCTGGTTGCCGAAAATAGCATCTGATTTATTAGCATACTTACATCCGTTACCGCAGGTCCTAGGGTTCCACATCAAGTGGAGCTAGAAACTCTTTCTCATCACATCCATTGGTATCATTAGTGTACCCTACATCAGATGGGGAAAATCAAAGGGCGGTACCCTGAACAATTAGAGACACACGTTCTATGCCGATCAAACCGACCTCCAGTATAAAACACTTAGCGCTTCTATGAAGTCTCCCTCACGACCCCTATCCATTATTATTGCTAACCGATATTGTCTAAGCCTCAAAGGAACGACAGGAAAAAAGACATTACCAATTTGGTGAAACAATTTAAGAAGAAAGAAGAAGGAAACAGGTGCAGTTTTTACACAGAAAATCGTCTGCATTGTAATTACAACAAAATATTTTTCTATCAGGATAAAGTCAATAAGAATTGAGAAGATGTAAGCACCTTTCTCCTTTCTCCCATCACTTTCTTTAAAAGCATTTGAACGGGAATCGTCAGGATATTAAAATCTTCTAGGTTACTTGAGTAATTATTTAAAAAATATTTTCAGATAAAGGCCCCATTAGTCTCGGAAATTTCTCTCACTCTTCAAATATCCTGTGAAAACCTTATGTCATACAAGGGCATCTGATATTTTCTTCTTATGTGTGGTGGATAATTGTGGAAATGTTCTAGAATAGGCACTTATTGTTCTTATTATGTTAATAATATAATATGGCATGCTAGTATGATCTCTCATTATAATTTTTATGCTATTTACAGCAAAAGAGCAAGAGCGGGACAATTAAGGTCCTTGCATATCTATCTATCTATCTATCTATCTATCTATATATATATATATATATATATATATATATATATATATATATATATATATATAATATTTAAGAAAAGAAAAACAAACAAGCTGGACGATAAAAGGCACAGCGCGGTTTAAACCGATTCAGTTTTAAAATAATTATTAGTTCATACTGTTATATGATCGTATAATGATCGTGAACATTACACTTTAAAATGGTGTGTACTGTTTGCCTCTTTGCAACTCTTGACAAGCTGAGTGGGTTAGTCATACACTTACCGACACCTAGATACGGAGCAAGCAGTAATACTAACCCCATTAGCAATTAGCCATGCATGCTTGTATTAATTAGCAAATACCTGCAGTATCTACTAGTACACCAGATAAACGCTGATTCATACGGTGACATAAATTGTCTTTAAAATTAAGTAACGATATATATTATGATTAATTGTAGTTGTCAATATTTCTGGTCAAATAATCTTGCAGAGAGAAAAACGTGTTACATCAGTACATTATACTGGTATTGTTCACTTGCGTATTTAGCAGTGCTATATATTGTTGTCTTATTCCAATTATATTAGGCTATGTAAGATCCATTATGTAACGGAAGCTAATCTTATTCTTCTCTAATCCCAAGGATCTAAAATTATTCGTGTTGTCTTAAAATGATAAAATTAAGATAAACTGAAAGAAGTAAACAATTACATTCAGAATTTATTTTGGTTAGGAAACGTACTGATAAGTATGAGAAGAAGATAAAACAGATCAAAACAGATCATTATCACTATTAAGTCGTTTATGTCTCCTGGTATTGAGAACTATGACACTCATCACGAAATCCAACGAGGAATGCAGCTACTAGAAATTTTCATTTTTGTCGTGATTTACTCGTATCACGTGATCTGAGCAGATGCTTCATTGTATAGCAGATTGTCCGTACATATGCCGTTTTCACAGTGGTATACGTGAGGCATTCTTAACCCCAAACCAGGTCGTGATGAAAAGTTGTCAATCTCCCAGTAAATACAGATAAAAACACTCATTAACATAACTCTTATCAATTTAATATTCGACCAAACTGACCCCCAAAAGAATGGGTCACATCTCATTCCAGTACATGTAAATATGTCTGTGTTTACGTCTGTATGTATGTGTCTATGCTGTCAATCCCGTCTACAGCTCTGTGTGCATGTATGCGTGTATGTCTCTGTTTACATCTTCCTCTCTGTCTGTCTGTATGTATGTGTGTGCGTGCGTGCGTGTATACATGCATGTATGTATATAAGTATGCATGTATTTATGCTTCCATCTATATATCTTTAGTTCAGTATTTGCAGTATTACAGATGTGTTAATATGCATGTATATACATCCATCCATTTAACCAGTTCTGTCGATGTACGTATGTGTGTATGTATGTTCATTTTTGTTGTTGCATGTACGTTTGCTGGCATTCATGGTATGCAAACTGGTAACTTAGTATTGCTGTATCATTTTTGGCGTAGCTATATACATAAGCGTATATATGTGTGCTTGTATGTACGACTCAGGTTGGAATTCTAACTCCCACATACTCGCAACATAAAACTTAATTATTGAGAATGCGAGATGAGATTCTAAGTTCTTGCACATTTGGTCGAGTACTAAATTTATAATTGATATGCAGGAGGTCATTAGCAATACTTCCTGATATATGTCATTTCAGCAAAATACAAATATATAATTCCCAAACGTAAAATGAAGTGAACGGCTTAGTTTATTTAGTCTACTGTTTGTAAGCTTTTACAAAACAGGTAATCGTGCAAGAAAAGCATTTATATTGCTGTCATAGACGCAGGAACTACCAGTTTAGATTAAATGATCTCTGCCTAAGAGGAATATTTAATAATACTTTTTTTGTTAATTCGTTTGTTAGTATATTCATCTGTGATTTAAAACATGGAATATGGTATCGCTAGATAAACACAGAATTTATAAGGATTGGTTGTAGTACACATTAAACAACGATCCACTTCAGGCTCATTTATTAATAATGCTAACGCAAGATTTCTGTTGTACTACCCGACATAGAACTCTCCGAATGGCAAACTAAAACCAGAATATGAGTAAATCAGCTGTACGTTTGCCTAGTTGAACCGAAAATGTGGGAGAATCAGGAAAATACTTCACACTGTTCGACACAAACATATTGAGTGTATGCAGAGAAACGCCCGGCAGACTTTTGTAATTCAGACAGATCGTTTACAATGCTGTTACCACCCGGCATCGATCCTGCACCACATCCCCAGGACAAGTATGGTTTAAGTGTCACAGGTAGGAGTCAATAGATTGACCTTTGTTATGTGGATGGATGTTGGTCTCTCAGCTGATAACAAAAAATACATGCAAATTATTCTACCAAATCAAATAATGCATATATCCGGTCACAAACGTATTAAATCTGGAAATTTGAATTTCATGACAACCATATCCAAGTAAATCGGCACCGACGTATATCCTCCACAATAAAACCTCTAGATTTAATAAACGTTTCTGCATCCAGTAATCATCCCCTCAGACAAATATCCGACACATGGAATGCTCTTTCTCCTTCCATATTCAATACTGCATAACTAGTCCACTTGACCTGACTTTATCATATCACAGAGGAATATCTGTCGTGGATTCAGTGTTGAAAAATGATGTGTCAAATCATAGGTTAATTGAGAAGATATTTTAATATTTTGAATTGTAATTTGTAAAATAGAATCTGCTTCTAGATGTTATTGGGTATCGAATTATGCAAGATTGCTTCAACTGACAGCTGAAACTATTTCTTTTACCTAAAAGAATTGAAAAGTACAGCGTCTGAGCCACAATTAAATGAGATAGAATCAATTATTTTTAGCCCTATCCAGATTCAATCCAATTTAAATAAAATTGAATTAAAATTTATATGATAAAAGAGTGTCAAATTGGCTAAAGATTTGATATTGAATTTATGAAACTAATTGCGCGATTTTAATATTTTGCTAGCGAAGGCTTGAAAGAGCTCGAAATTAATTAACCAGTTTAATAAATTTGTATGAAACCGCTGTCCATTTATTTACCACGAAATTGATGTGTTATTTATCTTACATGCCCACATCGTATAAAGAGAGAATATCAAATGTGTAATGGTTTAATATTTAATTTATGAAACGAGTTGAATAATATCCAGCATTTTACATATTTGCGATTCAGAGTATAACATAGCTTTCATTTTAATGGAAAAATGAGTGCAAAGAGAAGACATAATTTCATTCATTCTGACTCAGATCATGCACCTTTCATTTGCTGTGCATACAAAATAGTCCCTGGAATTTGTTTCCGTTTCAATAACCAGGAAATTTATTAGTTTTATTTTCATCATCATCATCATCGATCCCTTAACCCAAGATGTCGTTATGGCACCACAGTTGACTTTGCAACTAGTTCTCTCCATCTTTCCCTGTTCTCTACTGCCCGTTGGGACTCTCCAAATCCTATGCCTGTCCACTCGTTAATGTTGTCTTCCCACCTCTTTTTCTGTCTGCCTCATATTCTGTATCCTCATAATGTGCCTTGCAAGATTGTTTTTGCCAGTCCAGATGATCTTGAGACATGACCGTACCAATTCAGTTTGCGCTTTTTTTTACAGTGGTCAAGAAGTCTTCATAGGATCCGATGGCTCGTTGGATCCTGTTGTGGATTTCTTCGTTGGTTACATGGTCAATGTATGAGATGCCCAAGATCTTGCGGTAGCATCTCATTTCAAAGGTTTGAATCCTTCTTTGTAGGTCTGATGTGAGCGTCCATGTTTCACAAGCATACAGAAAGACAGATATGAGAATGGAGCGCATCAGCCTTATTTTGGAACCAAAAACTGTTGGCATCTTTCCATATTGGTCTCAACCTTGTTACTGTTGCTGTTGTTTGGGCAATCCTGCAAAGTAGTTCTGGTTTGGAGCCCTCGTCTGTGATAATTGATCCCAAGTACTTAAAGCTTGTGACTCTTTCCAGCTTCTGTCCACTGACCTTTATTTCCGCACTGATGCCATTAGTGTTGTTTGTCATCAGTTTGGTTTTCTTGGCTCTAATCTCCATACCGTATACTCTAGAGGTTGTGTGGAGGCGTTCAGCCAAGTGAGCCAGTTCTTTTTCATCTCCTGCTAAACCATCAATATCATCCGGAAAGGGAAGGTTTGCGATTGTTCTTCCTCCGATGCTGACAGCGCCCTTGTGGTCATGGAAATCATCCTCCATGAACCTTTCCAGGAAAATGTTGAAGAGTGTAGGTGACAGTATACATCCCATTCTGACTCTAACTGTTGTTCGAAACCGATCTTCTTTGCTGCCATTGATGAGGACAACATTGGTGGCTTTGTCATAGAGGTGCTCAACAACCTGCACCAAGTCTGAGCTGATGTTGTACGTCCTCATAGTTGCCCATAAGGCTGCATGCCATACCCTATCTAAGGCCTTCTTGAAATCTATAAAGACGTGGTATAGATTTTGCTGGTGCTGAAGGTATTTCTCGCAAAGGAGTCTGAGATTGAAGATTTTTTCTGTGGTGTTCCTTCCTCCTCGGAAGCCTGCCTGCTCTTCAGCAATAATTTTCTGTGCCGGAGGCTTTAGTCTGTTGAGAATTATCTTCAGCATGTATTTGCTCGGGTGACTGATGAAACGGATGGTTCTGTAGTTTTGGCATAGCTGTAGGTTTCCTTTCTTGGGGAGCACGATGACCAAGGATTGAGTCCATGTGGTGGGCCATTTTTCTGTCTGCCATATCTTGTTGCAGATTGTTGTTAGGACTGTGACTATTTCTTCTCCTTCTGCTTGAATGAGCTCTGCTGGTATGTTATCAATGCCGGCTGACGTTCCTTTCTTTAGTGGCCTAACTGCAATTTCTACTTCTTCACGAATAATGGGGTTGTCATCAATTTCTTATGCCTGAGGGCAGTTTAGTAATGCTGGATCTCCTTGGATCTTATGATTGTACAGTTTTGAGCAGTATTCTGTCCATCGCTTGAGGATCTCCTTATCTTCTGTGAGGCAGTTTCCTGATTTGACTTGGATTGTGGTAGTTTTCCCTTTTTTATGTGTTGTGAGGTCTTTCACCAGCTGATGTGCCATTTTGCTGAAAATACAGAGAGATAAACAATATGATCAGGAAAAGAATGAAAAAGGCAAAGGAATCATGAATAGAAAGACAATGCTGCAAAATCGAAGACAGTCTGAGTAGAAATGACAGCAAAATGGCACATCATCTGGTGAAGATCTCACAAAAAGTTTTATTTTAACCAGTTATAATTGAAAGAGAAAATGTTCTTCAAAATAAATAGAATATCTGACGCAATCAAAATAATTTTTCAACACAGAATTAATGTGCAAGTTCAGCATGATGTAACATAGTTTTAGTTTAAAAAAGGCAGCCAAAATGTTAGTAGTAATAGGAAAAACAAAAGTATGTTCCTCGATAGCAGCCAATCGGTAAAGAGAACAATGCTCAAGAATTTCAAAGAGTTCTTTGGATCAAACAGAATCGCAAACAGTGATATTTAACATGATGTCATATCAATAATATGAAACTACACATACTATATATAATGTGTACCGACTATGTTATATATTGAGGATCTCAAATGGTCAATGATTTAATACTGAATTTATGAAACGAGTTGAATAATATCGAGACCTTGCTCGCCAAGGCTCGCAAAAGCTGGACATTATTCAACTTGTTTCATAAATTAATATTAAATCATTACCCATTTGGCATTCTTTTTATTACATAGTTCTTATTTCAGTGGTAATTATTTAGAAAAAAAGAACAAATAATATTGACAGACGTTGCATCTTTCATTTGTTTTGCGTAAAAAATAGTCCCAAACAAAGTAGAACTAGAATTAATGTTTACAAGTAGATTATAATTTTCTTACAATCTATAAGTCAACGAATAAACGTCCTTCCGAATAAATAGAACATTTTACACAGGCAAAATCATTTTTCAACAAAATGTCCAATGCTTTTGATGTCACATTGTCTGATGCAGCACCGGTTAGACTGCAGTAGACGGTTCATGTCTACGTAACCTAACACGTCCCTTTCACAACCAAACATTACATTGTTGCAATATTCATTTGAAAGAAGGTTTCCTGGATGCAGAAATTCCCGTATTTACTGTAATGTATTTGTGACCGGATATTTGTAGTATTTGACTTGGAACAGCAGACTACTGAATATGTAAACAAATTTCATTTTGAGTCGGAAGTGCATCACATATTTACCGCGTGAATATTCAGTGGTTGGATAAACTTCAGTTAATTTGGAGACCGGTTTATGTCCACGTTCTTCTGTAAACAGAGGTGAGTTTATTTACTTTTGTAAGTTAACCTATACACCTCGTTTCTTTATAGGGTGGATTCCATGCTTCAGGTTTACCGCCCCCTCCAACCTCAACTTACTCATTCGCTATGACCTAAGCAATACCCTTAGTTTTGCTTGTTGTTGTTGTTGTAGTTGTTATTGTCTTAGGGTGTTAGCCATTTTTCATGTTGTGACATATTATACATGACATAGCAAGCTCCTGCGGTGGCAAATTGGCCATATTGAGACAGACTAGACCATTACTTTTGCGAATCGAATAAATAAAATGGGGCGAAAATGTTCATTGCAAACAAAACATTCCAGAGGGCGGGGTTAATAAAGTTTTCCCACGATTGCAGCCAAGCAGTAAAGAGAATACTGCACAATAGTTTCATGGGGTTATTTGGACCAATCAGAATCACATAAAGTGATATGTTCATATGTTATAATATCAAAAATATGAAACTGCACACTGTATCGGCAAAGTGTACCGACTATGTGATAACTGACAGATATGTAACACGTGTAATAACACTTCAGGACGCTGCTAATGACGTCATAGCGTGAAACAACGGAAATGCGTATCCTAATGCTTTTAAGAGTCATTTTAATTACGTTATTCTGTGCTTTGAAGAGTCATGCGATAGAATTAAGCTTATGTTTGAGTTCATTTCAAATTTACAATGTAGTATATCAATTGTTTGCTCACCAAGGCTTGCAAAAGACAGAAATTATTAAACCCGTTTATAAATTTCGATGGGAGGAGCACATAGGTATGATCCCCAGTGTATTTTTGATCCTTTTCCTTGTTTTGTTTTGTCCTGACTCAAAGTCAATTTGCGCCAGATTTTGAGTGTCCAAACAAGTTTCATACTTCTAAAGTTTTAAGTAATTGCTGGACACACTCCTGTATAGCTATTATAAGAAGTTTTTGGTGATGTTAAATATATTGTACCTTAAATTTAAATCTTCGGAAAGAAGGAATTACTGGTATTACTCAGTTCAGTAGCAAGAGGAGAAGCTATGAATAGCTGCCACACGACCTGAATCTATCATGACATTCATTGCTTGGGAATTCTGACCTGAGTCATTGCAGAATTAAAGAATTGACAATGCATCATTATTTTAAATGGATAATGCCAATATTACAAGGATCATTAATCAGATATGTGGGGTGAAGGTTGCAAAGCTTTTGTGTATTTAACATTTCTATCATTATTATTCTTCTCCTGCTCTTCGTCATCATCATTATCAATACATCATTTGCATTGCACTCGAGCTGCCCTATCTTTAAATTCCTTCAACAACATGCATTGTTTAGTACGTTCTCTTTATTTTTCATCAAATATCTATATAAGGTTACAATAAAGCATGTATTTGGAAACTTAGGCATTGAGCTCTACGGTGAAAGACAAAACTTTATGAATGGTCAGTTTTCCTTGTATGTTTCTCTTTATTATTATTATTATTATTATTATTATTATTATTATTATTATTATTAAATGATTGATTGTGAGACATAGAACTTTCTGAGCGAAAATGTATCAAACATATTTGATTATGACTCTAAAAATAGACATGTGGAGTATATGGGAAAGGACGTGTAGTTGAACAAATAGATTTTTCTAAACTTCCATCGAATTTGAATATGCAGAAAATAAAGATAAATGGAGAACACATTTTGTTTCCGATGGAATTTATTTGTTTTCATTCCACAAAAAGTAACATATCTTTCAGGCTGTTCTTGCAGATCCATCTGAAAAAGATAACCAAATCAAAGAATATAGGATCAAAAGTAGATTAATTAAATTTGAATCAAATGTAGGTATATAGAACTTTAAATCCTTGACGCTATTAATTAGTACCCTTGTCATATCTACACACACGCACAGAACCTATATATATTTCTGATTTATTAAAATTGAAAATTAAGCATCAGAATCAAGATAGATCTATCCCAAATGCTCTTATTTGTAAGAGGTCAAGGTCACGGTCATGTATTAAAAGTAATACATTTGTTGGATCGAATAAACCCCAGTCTGATTTTATTATGGATAATTATGAACCATTCGTGTCTTATGGTTCTGTATCACTCTTGGGTGATTTGGCCAATCCTATCCCTATTAAAATTTAAGGGACACAGGAACTTTTCAGTGTCTTTTATTATCAGGTACTTTGCCTTTTTCTGAGAAGACGTCTTCTAATGAGAGTGCTGTTATTCAGGGAGTAGAGTGCGGCTTTGTTAATGTTTCTCTTCATTGTGTAAATTTGTCATCAGACTTAGTCTCAGGACCCGAGACAGTCGGAATAGTGTCTTCTTTATCCGTTCAGGCCATTCATTTATTACTAGGCAACGACCCAGCTGGAGATAAGGTTGTGGTTAATCCACTTGTAACTGACAAGCCTTGTTTGGATCAAAAAGTCGATCCTATTGAAAAGAATACCCTGATTTATACCCATCTTGTGCAGTTACCAGAGCTATGGCAAAGAAAGCTCTTGAGATTGGTGTTGATAAGGAAAATATTCCTTTAGCTGACACATGTATTGGTCAAGCTTTTGATGAGGTCACTTTCACTCCTTGTTTGGATCAATCAAAAGGTATTGATCACAGTGATCCTCTTTTAACTACTCATCTCTTTTATCTAACCAGGGTGTTAAACGACAATCACTTGTCGTCGAACAGGAAAAAGATCCTGAGATCTCCTGTTTGTCTCAGAGGGCCATTAGTGAATCTGAAGCCATTGAAGTACCTGTCTGATATTTCATTTAAAATGGAATTCTTATGAGAAAATGGAGACCTCCCGAGCTACCTGCTGGTGACGAGTGGTCAGTGAACTATCAAACTGTAGTTCCAAAATCTTAGAGACAATAAATACTTAGTCCGGTCCATGAAACTCCTCTGGCTGGTCATTTAGGGATTAGTAAGACTTATCACAAGATCTTGACTCACTTTTATTGGCCAAAAATCAAAAGTGATGTTTGTAAATTTTGCAGATCTTGTCATACTTGTCAAATGGTAGGAAAACCCAATCAGAAGATACCTAAGGCTCATCTGCAACCCATTCCTGTATTTGACGAACCATTTAGCAGAATAATGGTAGATTGTGTTGGTCCCATACTTAAGACCAAGTCAGGCAAGCAATATTTGTTGACCATTATGTGTGCGTGAACAAGATTAGCAGAGGCAATTCCTTTTAGGAATATTAAAAGTAAAATAATAGTTAAAGCTTTTAAAAAGTTTTTTTTTTATTCAGTCTGGCCTCCCCAAATCTATCGAATCTAATCAAGGGTCAAATTTTATGTCTGGAATTTTCCAACTAGTTATGCTTGATTTTGGCATCCAGCAATTCAAGTCAAAAGTAAAATTATCGTTTGACATAACTTCAATGGAGAGAACTTTTGGGTGTTGTGATAGAGTTCTTTCTCTCTTGCTCATTCTTCAGAATTTTCGTCAGAGTAGGAATTACGGCCCTTACAAAGTTAAGAAGAAAATGAATGAACTAAATTGTGATAATAGTTTTTGATCTAAATAAATTAATGGAGTACCAGTATATTAAGGGAGATAGCCAGGTTAATCATGCAATTAATTTAGTTGTACCTGTCCCACTCACTGAGGATTTAAGTGAAGGAATTCAATCGGATTCTATTGATTTTGGAGTGACGAATCTTCGGAATTCAGAGGGTGTGAATAATCTGGACCAGAAACTTTCACGTTTGCAACAACAAGAAAGTAATGAACTTAAACAGTTATTATTTGAATATGAGCACTTATTTCCAAATGTTCCTACGAGAACAAACAAAAGTTTTGATCACGTTGAAATTGTGAATTCTAAACCTGTGAAACAACATCCATACAGGATGAAACCTCTCAAATAGGGAGACTTGAAAAAAGAAATTCAGTATTTGTTGGAGAATGATTTCATAGAACCCAGTAAAAGTGACTGGAGTTCACCATGTATACTTGTTCCAAAACCAGATAAAACTTTCCGTATGTGCACTAATTATAGGAAGGTGAACAGTGTGACTAAAACAGATTAATTTCCATTACCAAGAATCGATGACTGGATTTATAAAATTGGAAGTGCCAAGTATGTCATCAAATTTCACCTTCTGAAAGGATTTTGGCAAATTCCACTAACGGAAAGGGGAAAGAAAATCTCGACATTCTTGACTCCAGATGGACTTTATCAATATAAAGTGATGCCGTTTGGGAATAGGGTTCGCCAACTACTTTTCAACGTTTAATGAATATGATTACCTCTGGTCTATATTATTGTGATGCTTACATCGATGATGTTATCATCTACAACGCCACCTAAAAAGAACATATAGCATCAATTCAAAAATACCTTGTCAGACTCATTGATGCAAGTTTGACAATCAATTTGTCCAAAGTGAGTTCTGCCGTGCTTGTGTAACATTTCTAGGACATATCGTGGGAGATTGACAAGTTAAACCTATAGATGATGAGGTCAAGTCTATCTCTGAATTCCCTGTGCCTGTCAGTAAAAAAAGCTGCTGATGTGATTTTTGGGTACGGCTGGATACTATCGGAAAGTTTGATCCAATTTTTCTAATATTGCTGAACCCCTGACAAATTTATTGAGCAAGAAAAACAAGTTTATTTGGACTGAAAAATGTCAGAATGCTTTTGATAAGGTAAAGGCCATACTTAAAACTGCGCCAGTTCTTACAGTCAATCATTTAAACTGTCTGTTCATGCAAGTGTTGTTGGGTTTGGAACAGTATTTATTCAAGAAGATAGAAATGGTATTGATCATCCAGTGTGCTATTTTTCTAAGAAATTAAATATTTACCAAAGAAATTATTCAACACTCCAGAAGGAATGTTTGGCTTTGATATTGGCATTACAATAGTTTGAAGTTTACATTAGTTCAACTCCTTCTCCGATTATTGTGGTTAGTGATCACAATCCCCTACTTTCATCGACAAGATGAAAAACAAAAATCAGGGATTATTAAGGTGGATTTTGTTGTTACAGGAATTTAATATTGACATCTTGCGCATCAAGGGAAAAGACAATTTAATAGCAAATGCACTTTCCCGTGTATAGAAATATTATTTCATGTACATTTTGTGTAATTCATAAGAGTTCTTCTTACGTAACTTTTTTTAACCCCATATAATTAATCTATGGTAAAAAGAAAGCTTTATTATATAAATCTTACTTTTTCTTTTATGGGGGTAGTGTTATGTATATGTAATTTAATTACTTGTTTGTTACTTTTAAATTTTTATATTTTTATTTTACTCCATTACATGTTATTGCAATGATAATTTAGCTACTGGATTTGATTTTTTTAGAAATTTAATTCAGTTCTCTTTGACCTGATAAACAACCAGTAGTTGAAGCATTGTACCTAATTGCTGACCTTGATTCAGAAATCAGTAAGCATTCTAGTAAACAACGTTTTGAAATTTTGTTTTCTTCATTCTAAGAGTAAGATCCATTTAGTGGAATGAAGGTCATACCTGGAGTAAGCGACAAATAACATGTGTTTATTGTTACAAATTTTGGTTTTCCCAGTGGGATGAAATTTTGACCTCCATCCGGGAATCTGTTTTGCGTTTTAGTCGGGCTTATAACTCATGTTATCATAAGAACCAGTTTAGTTGTGCTTTAAACCTTTGAAGATCAAAGGTGTTTTGTTGTAACCAGTTTGAGTTGAACGTTTTTGTATTTTATGGAATTAGAGGTTCATTTCCCTGGAGAAATATACAAGTACTCCTTACAAAATTCTTGGACAAAGGCATTTATTGAAATTATTCGGAATTCAAAAACTGGAATATTATTTTTTGTGATTCAACAAGGAACTGTTGACACGGCAACACTTTGAAGGTTATCGAAGATGTCATCGCCTTCTATCTTGGAATTTCATCGAGATTCGAACTGTGATTCACTTAGGACTTTTATTGATTGGACTTATTTGATTCTTAAACCGTAAGTCCTTTTTCTTATTTTTACCTTGTTTTCTAGGAAAATAAATTATTTTGTTAAATTTTACAAAACTTGTTGTCTTCACTCTTTTCTTGTTACATTTTGTGCGTGTCTAGACACGTAACAATATACATAGATACATACATACATACATACATACATACATACATACATAGTTTTGTATATTTAATTTCTATTGGTTTTTTTTTCTCTGTGATCATATGTTGAGTATTATTGTATTTTGCACTTGACCTTGTCCAAAATTAAGTTCGTGATGTACCTGATCGGTAAAATCTGTTTTATGAACAACAGAATACATAGGTAAATGTTTCCTATGATTGGTGATGAAGTAATCATTTTATTTTTATTGTAAAGATATTTATCTTAGTCAGAGTCTAGGACATCGGAATTCCCCCAGAGAATCACTTGGTCTGCCTGATTTTTACCACATTATTTAATATAATTTTAGTAATTTTTTAAAAAATCTAGTTAACAACTTAGAATATTCTGGAATGGAAAATTCTATGAAGTGACATAATATTTCCAGAAAATGGTAATTGCGAATATGACAAGTTGAGAGGTTTATAATCTTGTTTATCCGACAAATTACTTATTTTTGCATTTAACATTTCATTGTAGAATCATTCTTATTGTTGTGTCCAGAATTTGATTTTGATAGAATTATTTATTCAAATTATTATTGTTTGGAATTACAAAGTGCTCAACAATATTCATGGACAGAAACATTAATTTGGAATTATAGTGAATTGAAACAAAACTATCTTGGATTATATCACTGTGATTAGTTGGAAGACTATTAGCACATCATCACACTTCAGGCCACTGGTACATTAGTACATTCAAGACTACAGGCACATAAACACATTCACCGCTGGATCTTATTTCGATGACCACTGGAATTTAATAAGAACTTTATTCATTACGACTGGTGACCTTTTGGGACTTAATGGGATTTAATTCGCAGTACTGTAAGTTGTTTTGAAATTTCACATTGTAATCAAAGGAAAATTAATTATGTTGAATTTTACGAAATGTGCTGGTTTTCCCTCTCTTTTATTGCTTCGTTTAAGACCATACATATATATATATATATATATGAAGAAAATCTGAAATGGATAATGCTTTAAGATTTAAATTTATTAAAAGCGATAATAATTTCCAGCATTTGCCAACAGCTTAATTGGAAATAAAGCTTAAATGTATACGTTTTAATAAATTACGATTAAAATAAGCAGTGGCCTTCTAATCAGTAGAACACTTGTCGGGTATATTGTTATATAGTTCACTTGGTCAGGTCAGCTCTTAGGAGGAAATGTAGTCCTATGTACATTAATATGTATGTGGCAGAAATGTTTCCACCATGGACATTAACCGCAGATGCAGTATTGGATTTGGGAAAAAAATTGTTCCATTTGATGGGTATTCTCTGAATGATGCAGAAACTGTGCTGGACGTGTTGCTAAGAATCGAGCAGAATTTCAGGTGTTGATTGACATTCACTTAGCTGTGGTTAACTCATTGGATGTTTTTGTTACTTCTCATCTTCATTATTTGACTTGAAAGAATGCCGTGGTTCGATAACTTTGTGTCAGTGGGGTGACCGACATTTTTGGAAATTCTTTTCAAAAGAGGGGCGAGTTTATTTACCGATATAGGTTGACATTTAGCGTGTTATGGGGAGAGTGCCAACAACAGGTTTGGACCCATTAACATATATTAATAACTAGCCAGGACAATTGCCGCCAAGTTATCAAACGGTCTCATCTTTACAGATTCTGACACTTTCTCAGAATGAATTAACCCCGCAACCACGCCCAGTATCTAAATAGTTTTAAAAAAGGTATAATATTTACTTACAATGAAGTAAGAAGAGAGATACTTAGTACCTATAACTCACTTTTACTGGAGACTGAAAAGAGAGATTGGGGCGGGGGGTTAATAGCCTGAATTAGACGTGTGTGTTTGTGTGTGTATATATATATATATATATATATATATATATATATATATATATATATATATATATATATATATATATATATATGAAAGCTATATACAGGCGAGACAAAGAAGTATTATTCCAAATATTCTGTTATGGGGTCACTAAAATCTACCTCTATATTTTATGAAATTATGCATTAGTTTGTATCTCAAATCAATAGTGTACAATAGAGTAACGAATCGTACATTACGGGTATGATTTACTGCCTGGATTTCCTCCTTGAGCGAGATGTAAATCAGCATCATGTGGCAGAGTTTGGTTTCGTAATTATATTGAAATACACAAGTTTGAAAATATTGAGATGACGACATACTTGTTTGTGCTTTCGCAACATTACTTGTATAAAAAAAAAAAGCACAGTACCAGATATTTAAGTGAACATTCTTCGAAACTGTCAGTGTTCAAAATGGTTTTCTGATCAGCGACGTAAGTTTGCGTTCTATTAATTATCGTGGGATTTTTGAGAAATTGGCGGCCGGTCGTTCTGAATAAACGTTTTTACTGATACTTTTCTTTCCGATTACAAATAAAAACGTTGTTGCCAAATACTGGAGTAAAATCTCCTTCGAATATCATTTTATGTAGGTGGATCTAGGTGTATAGTCGTCTAGGTTTGACTATAAGGAGCAACAACAGAGTCTGATAAGATATACGTTTGTAGATGGACAGATAATTGCCCTATCTCAACCAGTTGTTTGACAATAGGCAAAATATTTTATGCACATTTTGCAGTTGAGCGAAAGATTTGATAAGAGTTCAACAAAAGTAATAGAGGATTGCAAATGATGTGTACAAAATTCTTTGTAGAACATTGCTTGGATCTCAAAATATTGTTCTTTTCGTTTATGGTCTGTGCCCTAGATAATATTCTATTTTTGCTCTTGTGGTCATTCATTCCAAAGGAAAATAACCATTGTCATTCTAATCTGTTATGTACATGTTAGAAAGTCAAGATATGGCATTTTTGGCAGATATGATATGATATAAATTTCTGAAAATATCTCAGTAAATGTAGATGTTGTACTTAATTGGTAACAAAATTAGGGACATTCTTGTCAGAGTGTGAGGATGCAGAAAGTATGACAAATAGTGATAGGTTGAAAAATGCACACTTGAAAATCTTTATGTTTGAAAATGTCAGATGTAAGCAACTGAAAGAATCAGTATTTATTTGCATATATTAGGAACACCTGCACTCACTCATAGGCAGCATTCAGGATTTAAAACCCATTTTATCACCCACTCGTCTACTACAGTCAAACCAAATATGAACACCATTCTTCACTAGGTGTTGACGAAATTAAGGCTCTACCGAATTCTTGTTACTATGATAATGTGACCTTGCAACTCCCACTCTCACCTTCTGCTCCAAGAACTGCTCTTAGATTTGACACCTCAGTTACCCTATTCGTGTCATTTTATAATACTAGTGGAAATATGATTGACCACCATAAATCTGTGTCGATCGAGTTCAAGTTACATTGAGAACCCATATTACGTATAAAAATGTCCTATCTGATCTCATCCTGCGGTTGTATCTTGAATCAAAAACCTTTATTTGCATAAACTCATCCTCGTTGAACAATACGCTAAAGATAACCACTACTTAAGAACGGAACATATGGAATTCAGGTTCCGTGGATTACACATTAAGGGAGAATTGAACGGATGTACATCCTCACTGGCAATATATCTTCACATGTGAGGGTCTATAAAAAGTTGCTGCGGAATGAGTCCAAGATGAAACATATATTAACTTTTTGAGACATATTGTTACGTGTCTAGGCTCGTACAACGTAACAAAGAAAAGAGTGAAGCCAATAAACTTTGTAAATTTTAACAGAATAATTTATTTCCCTAGAAAAGAAGGTAAAAATCTGAAATAATATTTACGGTTTGTGAATCTAATCCAAAAAATTAATCCAATAATTAAAAATATAAGTCCTATCACTAAAAAGTTCTAAACGAATCAAAGTTCGAATCCCGATGAGTTCCAAGATAGAAGGCGATGACGTCCTCTATAACCTGTTTGTGTTGATGTGTCAACAGTTCCTTGTTGAATCATTAAAATTAATATTCCGGCTTTAGAATTCCGAATAATTTTGAGTAAATGTCTTTGTCCAAGAATTTTTATGAACACAAGTAAAGTCTCCAGGAAAAACAAATTATTTAAAATGAAAACTCAATTCAAACTGACAACAAGAAAATAAATATTTTGAACCCGAAGGTACGATTTACGACTGACTGAAATCACTATGAAACATCAATTTTAGATCACATGATGGGGTCACGTGGTCACTTAGTTCGAACGGCGGCGTAACACCACAGGTCGGCTGTCACGTACGCCATGGACGAATTTGATTCTACTGAAGAAATCTATAAGACTGAATAAAAATTTAAAAAGTTGTTTGCATAGAAATGTCACGTAAGCCAAGTATGACCTTCATTACAACCAATGATTTTCACTCTTGGAAAGAAAGAAAAAAATGTTGTTTACCAGTTCCGAATCAAGGTCCGGAACTAGGTCAGCTAAAAATACAATGTAGCAATACTGATTATTTACCAGGTCAAAACAGAACTGAACTGAATTTTCCGGAAAAATGTCAAATCCAGTGAATAAGGTTATCATTACAATAACATGTAATGAAATAAAAATAAAATAAAAAAATTAAAACTAACACACAAGTAATTAAATTACATATACGTAACAATGTAAAATGATCATATCCAGAGAAATAATCACATTATGACGTTATATTAATCCTTAATCTATGGGAAATATTCATTAAAATCGATTATTGCTAAATAATCAATAAGAAAGACATAATAATATTTTAAGTTTAGGTAGTTGAAGATGATTAGAATCTATTTACCATGTTATGTATTTATATTTTCTGCGACTTCTGGTGTATGATATTATTTAATTTTCGTAATTTGTATTCATGGTCGTAAACTGTATAGCACATTTTTTGATATAAATTGTGTGCATAATGTGGCTCTGCTAAAAATCAGTTTCATTCAGATTTCTGGAGTTTTTATTTTCCTGTTGTAAGTCTGCAGACGCATTTTATGTTGTACTTAGATATTGTTGGAGAGGAAAAACATTTGTTTAGACTGTTCAGCGGTGATTGAAAGTGCTCATTATGTGGATTCTAATATTATTTTGGAACTGTTATAATTTATTCGAAAGAGTTCTGGAGAATGCCATCTTGAAGACAACACCGTTCTTGGAGGACTAGTTCATTTCCGGTATTGAAAATTATAAGGGACTTTTCATTGGTTTAAGACTGTCAAAGACCTTTATAAGGACAAACTTCATTATACTAAGGCTCCCCTCACATTTTTTATTTACCATTTTAATAATAAATTGTTTATTAAGCTTTACAAAACTTGTAGATTTTGCTTCTTTTCGGTTACTTAAGTTCGTTACAACCACCTTACTAAAATCATTAGAAACATATGAGACAAAATAAAACGACCCCCACCAAAAAGATGCAGAAAATAAAAAAAAAAAAAAAAATACAACAAAAAACCCAAGAAAATCTCCTCCGAGATGATTTGATTTAGCAAAATTTAAAAACCATGATTATGTGTCCTAAATTAACTGCCCTTTACATGCCTTAAACACTAGATATATAAGGGTAGGGTTTTTGTTTAAAGGAACGTATGAAAAGTATTTACAACATCGTCAAATAATTTAATTTCCTTTGAAAGATGCATTATTGATTCACTTATATGAGTTTGTTCCATTGTTATGCATCGTAAAAGTAAGTGTTGTATTACAATATAGTGAGTTCAAGCAATCCTTTAATTTCGTTTTAGATGTTTAAGTTTTATTTTTAAATTTGCATTTACTTACCTTAGCTCAATTGATCTGATAGAGCTGATTTTTTTAATGGTGGCAATGGCAGACACCAGCGTGGTCACAATGTCCCGGGGTTCCGTCTGCGCATGTGCAGGTACCATGTTCAGCACATGTTTGGCGACGTCCTAAAATATTTTTGCTTTGATATCACATCATACTTGGGTTTCCGCTTTATTATTAAACACGAACACGTTACAAATCAATTGAACTATCTATGTGCGGGCATTTTGTTCAGCACAAGTTTGACGACTAGCTAAACAAATAGTTTACAGTTTTATCAGCACATCGTATTTGGATCTTACTGCTTATTATTATAATCGAGAATATCAATTGAATTACTTTCAAAAGAAGACGTTACATTGAGCGTAATGATTGAAATCTATTGCAAGGGACGAAGAATCTAGATTGCTTCTCTATGGACTTTGGCTGACTAGAGACAAAGGCATGTCAAATGTTTATTCAGAGTTGGTACGCATTTACACAATAAAAACCGAAAAACCGAAAGAAAACAATAAAATAACAGGCAACATTAACAATGTTACATATATACATACTGATTCAAACATGGAACTAGTGGTTCCAAATCATGTTTCTATGCTGAAAGACATACCCTCTATCCCACTCCACAAAGGCATTATTTCTAAATTCTGGATGAAAAAATTCTGCTCAATGCATGCAGTGTTGAAATACAGATATTTAATGATGAAAAAACCACCATGATAATGTTTTACACACGTTCAATTTTTTTAATATAAGGTGTTAGACAAAACTATGCGGGATGCATTCGTCTACGATCACTCGAATATATATCACAGGAAAGATCAGTTAAGAAACAAGTCCATGATGGCAAGGCCCATCATGTTTAGAAGTTTATAATTGGGAACGTTTAACATGGAATACAAGCTTTAATTGATTATATTTTAACTGTTCTTATAAATAAATACAATTTCCAAGTTAGTTTGAATTAGACCTTGTTCTAGACATGGCTAGCAGCAGAGGAGGTGACTACACTAAACAGGTTTCACACACACACACACACACACACACACACACACACACACACA
>JAECUM010026692.1:0-26880 GCA_016617855.1 Megalonaias nervosa | reverse complement strand
GCTTTTACAGAAAGGTATCCTGTATCTTAAAATATTATAAAAACAAATGTCCCAGTGATTTTTGTGTCCTTACCATACCGTCTTTGTTGCCCATGTAACCGATGTGAATGCACCCGTGCCTAGTGAGCAATGGCTTTGTACGGGTACCAGTTGGGGAAGAAAGCTGATTACCTTAATAAAAAGGTTGTGAAAATAAACTTATCCATGTTGATTCTAGACATATTACATCAACTCAAGCTTGAGAAAGTCTGTATTCTAAGCACTAAATTCAAACACTGTTCCAGACACACAGGCTATACACATCACTGGTTACAAAATTCCAAACTCTCTCAAGAGCTACAGCAAAGCCGACAACAGCCATCTGTGTTAGACCTATGTCAGATCTTCGTTGTTGAAACTTTGTTAAACACCTCCACTTATCCTGAGATTCTTCAGTCCAAACGTTATTCCACAGAATTATTTAGATGAAGCGTATCATTGCACTAGTAATAGCAAAATTTGCCATATTTCAATGAGAGAAAATATAAATTTCCAACAAAAACATGAAATAGAAACCTCTTCACAGTCAATAAATACCTACGTAGAGCTGAGTACACAGTATTGTTTCGTACCATTGTTTACCATAAAAGTTTTCATAGATTAGAACTAACAAACGTTAAAAGTTATCCATATAAAATACATGAATTACTTATTGTCATTTTCATATGACATTCATCGATTAAATGTAATAATACAGTAATAATATCACATGATTTTATGTTTCTATTTTCTCATGCCTAAAGCTTGTGTACCTATGGTCGACAGGTCACCCCGTTGCCTTAATTAACATATTCGCTCATGGTGCAATACTTATGAAACGTAACCAGACTTTAAGCTTGGCCACAGAGTAATATGAAAATTAAGCTTGACCACACAGTGAATTCAGATAATAGGAATATGTGACTTTTGCCATTAGTCGATTAATGATTTCTGAAAGGATCCGCATTTAGAGTACTACACTCAAGCCTCAATCTAGTGTGTAGAATGTGCCCACGTCCCTCACTTTTATACTTACTGACTGGGGCTGTAAACACACTTTCAAATATTTACAGAATGGGGCTGTAAACACTCTTTCGAAGTATGATTTTAATAAATTTATAGAGGGTTCGTTCTAACCTCTAATGGAAGATCTTTCCTTTTCGCAAGGGAATTTGGGAGAAAAGAAGTTTGATATAAGTTGGTCATGACGAAAGATGTTTGTTGGTTAGATCTTTAACGACGTTGTCTTTTCACTAACTATAAGGCACTTGAAGAAACCAAGCACCGCAGCTTACCGCTAGCCATACCAGATGTACAGAAAAACAGGTGTGTCAATTCGTCACCTTTACTATTGCATCATTCATAAACTTTACTTACAGCGAGTCACGTGCTACTATATGAGAAAGCGTAATAAACTGAAATAAATATGACAAGAGATAGGAACATATTCATCAACTAATACAACTGTTTTATTTCTTGCTCAAATTACTTCCAGGATGGCGTGGAAGTATGAAAGCATGCTAGGAAACATTGTAAATAATGAATCTAAATGGACAGATTACCAGAAAATATACTGAGAAGAGTGAATGGTACCTGAAAATGGGGTTGATAATTTGACTAAAAAAACTGGTTTGATATATGGACTGAAAAAGTAACTAATGTATTGCCTGAAGAATTGCGGCATACATTATTATCTAATATAACCGAGCCTATACTTGTAACCATAAATGAACCTATACGTATATTTTATCTGATAGGTTGAAAGAAAAAGCTCCGCCAAATTTACAAGCAAGATGATAGCATGAAGGGAGAGTATAGACAATTATTATATCAAAACAACCCGAAGAAAGCCAAAGTGAAAATTCAAAAGAAGTAAAAAAAATATGCAGTTAAATGTAATGAACAAGATACATTATAATTAAATTCAAATTTGATTTTCATTGGATGCATTGATTTCATACACACCAATGGACACCCTCGTTGGCGCACTGACTTCTATTTTCCTATAAGGACTCCCGTGTGTTCTGTTGAAGGTAGCGCAGGGAGACAACTGAATTACTTATGTTGATCTGTATGTACTGTCGTCTGTTTAACTTCGTGCTCTATAGGATATGATTCTAATGTGATACATCCGGGTATTCATGACCCCTGTTTATCCATTGATGATTGAAACAATTAAGATAATTTAACATTAGATCAGGCGATAGCATGTTGATTTATGATACGAGATCTCTCAGCTATTCTAAGGTGAAGGTCAACTATCCACTCTTCATATCTGGGAACCTATCAAGCAGTAATCGCTTGAAAGGTCATGTTTGTTGATCAGTTTCTCTTCAAAATGGACAATATTCTTTATTATAGAAGTGAACAGATATGGAATTTTACAAAACATATTAGTTTTTCCTCTTTTCTGGTACTTAGTTTAAGACCGTAGAATTGGAATAGAAAATTGGGAGTTCGTCCAAGGGATACGAATTTCTTTAAAATATTTATTTTTGAAATTCAAATTGACTTTGTTTCGGAATTTTTTAAGTCCCATATATTATTTTACAGAATTGAGAAATCAGTTGTGTAACCAAAATACTTTCACAATGTCATCTGCAGTGGAGAACGTTACTTAAATCCTACCCAAGGATAGAGTTCAGAAAAAGGGTGAAGTACTCCAGCTTGCCAGACAATACGATCTTTTACAGGAGACGGCTTCTTTAACAAAGAAAGAAATATAAATATATCTTGGTCCAATATTTTGGTAGGAAACAATATTTTGAATAAAAGTGCTTTAGGTTTGATTAGTAAGTCTGTCATGCCCTGAGAAGTAACGAATTTAAATTAAAACACAAGACGGAAATAGCGTTAAGAAAGCTTCAGAGAGAGAGAGAGAGAGAGAGAGAGAGAGAGAGAGAGAGAGAGAGAGAGAATTTCATTTGTAGAAAGAAGTTAAAAGAGAGACAAATGCGATTGGAGAAAAAGGAGAAAGAGGCAAATGCAGCTACAGAAAGAAGAAAGATAATTGCAGTGGCAGAGAGAAGAGGGAAATAGAAAGAGAAAGTGAAGATATGCTAATACAAATGCAAAGAGACAAGAAACAAAGGAATATTCAATATTTAGACTAAATAAATTAGAACTGGCAAGTCTAAAACACTCTCCGCCCTCTCACCGCCTTCATACACAAGTTCATTGTTAATGTTATCAAAAATATTAGTTTAGTACCCACTTTTAAAGAAAAAGAAGAGGATAAATATGTTCCTCATTTTGAAAAGATGCTGAAAATTTGAAATGGGCAGGAGAGCATTGGATTCTGTTATTATGCAAGTGTACTTATTGGAAAAGCTTGTCAAGTCTATACTTTACTGTCAGTACAACAAAGTGCTGATCATGATATGGGTTAAGGAATCTATTTTGATGGGTAATAAGTTGGTACCTGAAGAATATCGACAAAGGTTTAGGAATTGTAAAAAGAAGCTGACAGACCCATGTCGAATATGTTAGGTGGTGCTCAGCCAAGATGGTTGGTCAAGGACTACAATAACCTCAGAAAACCAATATTCGTTGAAGAGTTCAAAAACTGCGTCCTTTGTGAAGTTAAGACCTATCTTGACGAGCAAAATATCGAATCATTAGAAAATAATGTTCGTACAGCTGACCAGTATTCTTTAACTTACAAAGTTTATTTTGACAGTAAGTCTTCCTCTCAGAAGTTTAGTAATAAAAAGCCATTTCAGTCTCATAAGAGTACTTCCAAATCTCAAACTGGCACAACTTTTAGGAATCGAGTTTCTCATAAGACTAATCAGACATCCTTATCCGAATGTTTATGTGGTGGGGGTGGGGGTGTTATGAATATTTAATTTGAATTTATTAGCTTTTTCACCATGAATATAGGTTATGAATAATTGTATTTTGGACTTGGTCTTGTCCAAAATCAAAGGTTAACTTTGTACCTGTCTAGGGACATTGATGCTGTTTTTATTTTGTAAATGAAAAATATATAGTTAATATTTATTTAAGAGCGTGGTTAAATATTATAGTTTTATCAATAAAGGTAAACATGCTTATTTAGGTCTGGATCTAGGATACTGGAATTCTCCATGAATAACAAGTTGTGACCGATGTTTCCCACGTTCTTCATTATCATTTTAGCAACAGATTTTATCTGTTTGCAACAAAGAATTTTCCAGAAATGAACATTGCTACTACATTCTAGCTCTACTTTCGTGTCTTAGTGTTTTATATGATCTGGTTTATTTTAAAAAATATTCATTATTGAGATAACATTAGAAGCAGAATCATTTGTATTACTGTGTTCAGCTGTTGATTTGGAATTATTTATTCAAATTATTATTATCTGGAATTACAAAGTGCTAAATCATATTGTTGGACAGAAACGTTTATATGGAATTATAATGAATTCAGAGAAGTTCATACTGGATTATATTACTGAGATGAATTGGAAGACTGTTAACACTTCATGTCACTGTTACATTAGTACATTCAAGACTTCAGGCACATCAACGCCATTAGTGCTGGATCTTACTTCGGACAGCACTGGAATTTTATTAAAACTTTATTCATTAGGACTGGTGATAGATCTTTCTGAAGCATTTAGTATTTAATTCCACTACTGTAAGTTCTTTTAGATTTTCACTTTGTGTTCTAGGGAAATAAATTATTTGTTGAATTGTACAACATTTGTTGGTTTTCGCTCTTTCTTTTACTTAGCTTAAGACCACAGAGTCTTAATAAAAGATGTTCATAAAATCTTAATTAGAGAAATACGACAACGCACAATACAGATTAAATATACATAACGATACTATTTCAAAACTAACAGGTGAGTGACACTCGATCCATAGGCTTAAAATCTGTTAGAAAATGTAACCATGACTTACTCCGGGTATGAAAAGGGCACTTTTAACTCACATTGCAGCAATTTAAAAGAGGGGAAATGATAGTAAGGAAAACAAAATGGTGTCCTTCTCAATGTACTCCTTCAACATCAAAAACAGCATCTGAAATGCATCCCGATGAGCATTCCAAAGAGACGATCCTTTGGCTTGCCAATAAAACACTACGGCTACCATTTCTGTGATAAGAAAGGAGACATTTATGCCAAATGTAACGTGTAAGGACTGACACTGAACCATCGTTCTAATCAAGTGGTGACCTTTAGCGTGTTTTAAGTAGCATCAAAGTGGTCAAAATCAGGTAGTTTGCCTGAAAACGTGCGAAACTCGCACGAATACGTTTGTAAGGTAACCACTCGTAAGTCAAACAGTGGAGAATATATATCGGATTCTCAACGAGTAACGAGTGCGACTTACCGATCACAATACTTTATTGTATGGGTACCACTCATCAGTATAAAATCAGATAGTTTCAAAGAGGAAAGATCATATTGAGCATAATGTCCACGACGAAAGATGAACTCCACACAGAAACAAATGTGATGTATCCACCTACCATAAAATAAATGAAGATGAATGTTGTTTTATGTCCAGCGACAAAATTTCATGCAGCTTGGCTTTGCTCCACTCTCGAAAAGGTGTGTCCTTGTATCAAAGTATAACGTTATCGTGTCGGTCACAAGTCACATTCTTTATGCCAATACAAAAGGAATACACATTTCCCTTGGCATTGCCAAGCTCTGGTGATTTACTAGTCGATCAAACATGTTCAAAGGGAGATGACCTCAAAATATAGCACGACCCGTTTTCAAATCTTTAAATAGAGCATTATTCGTCTCCTTGGGTCAAGATGACCATGTACGGTGGTTCAGGTGTGGGATGAAACAGGGTACCTTGAACATTCCATATAGCATTGAAGATAGAAATTTTGCAGCACACCTTCTGCCAATGTTTATCGAACCAACAATAGGAAGACGGTGAGTGAGAGTATTACATCGAGAGAGACAAAAATGAAAACAGTTTATTTGTAACAAAGTGAAATACCAAACATGTACCGTGCAGTATAAGACATTTGATCGTTTCCAGTACGCTTCCACGTGACAACTTCTTTTCACTACAAGTGTATTGGTTTGTAAGGGATCACATACTTTCATATATACTATAACCCTTTCAGCTGAGTTTATGTTAAATTCTCTTTGTCGGCATAGGGATATACTGTTATTCCCATGGACTAATGTATATTTCCTCTAGTTGGCATATGGTTATATCTTTTGCCATTTCGTCCCATAGAGTTAATCATATGGACATTTTATACATAAAGGTTTCCAGTTCCCACGTACCGTCTCACAATGTTAATCCAAGAAGTCTTTTCGCATTACATATCCACTTGTTGCCAGACCATCCCGCTCTAGTCCTCATGAGGCCAGATGGTAACAGTAATGTCTCAAATTGAACTTGTCAAGATAAGGCCATACTTGCGAGATGGCTGATGTGGTGTTACTTATTTCTTGTGAGCATACGGTCGCATTTGTCTCCATATGGTTCACCAATAATGCATCTTACTTCTATTTATAACCATCATGTTATGAGTCTATGCACTTAAATTAAGTAACAGAAAAGAGTGAAAGACAACAAACTTTGTAAAATTCAGCAAATAATTTGTTTTCCAGAATACAAAGTGAAAATGAGAAAAAGAACTTACGGTCTTGCGAATTAAATCCCAAAATGATCCAAAAATTACAGACACAAGTCCTAACAATTTAAAGTCCTGAATAAAAATCAGTGAAAGTCCAAAATAAATCCAAAACATGAAGGCGATGATGTGTCTGTAGTAACTTATAGAGTGTTGATGCATCAAGTCTTTTTTTGAATCACATTAATATAATTCCAGCTTTGAATTCACTGTAAATTCTAGCGAGTGTCTACGTCCAATAATTTTATCAGAGCACTTTTGTATTTCCAGAGAAAATAATCACTTGAATTCAATAATTTGAAGAAATAAAATTTCCAGCCCAAAAATGAAAAATTGGTCACAACATATAATACAATTTTAAAGTGTTAGGATCTTAAAACACGACTGAAAAATCTTCTCAGTTACAAGATTATATAATTCTCCACTTGACCTCAGGTCACAACTAGCATTTTCGAAAAAGAACCACACCTAATGGAAAATAACCTTCTAGAATGATCCTTATGTCTACATAATAAAAACCATAACCTGGATTATACTAAGGAAATTCGAAAACCTAGACCCAAATGAACATATTTACTTCTATGAATAATAATACTGATTTTAATCACATACAAAGAGAATAATTTAGCTATGTACGAGTTGTTTACACAGAATAATTTAAAAAGTCAATTTGTGTCAAGCAGAAATGAACTCAGATTTGGATAATGTCAAGTCCAATATTCAATGTTACATTACAATAGTATGTAATGAAATAAAAAGAAAAGCAAACTAACGAACAATAAAATTAAATATATAACAGTTTATAATACACACACCTTTTATTATATGATCTGGGCAACCCAAAGTCACAATACACAGATTTGCTTACTCGTCCATAGCTGTAGTTTGGACATTACCATGTCCAAAGTCAAGGTCACTGTGTACCTGACAGGGACACTGATGTAGCTTTTATTTTGGTAATACAAATAATACGTAGTTAATATTTTCCAATGAGTGTGGGTTAAATATTAGGATCATTATCAATAAACGTAAACATATTTATTTGGTTCTGAGTCTATGACATTGGTATCCCACCATGAAGAACCTGTTGTACCGAATGTTTCACGTGTTCTTTATAATTTTAGTTACAGATATTACGTGTTTACAACTTAGACCTTTCTAGTAATGAATTTTTGGCTTATGTCCAGGCTCTTATTTTGTGTTAGTTTTTTTTTTTATATAATCTTGTTTACTTGAAAAAGTATTGACTCTTGCATTAACATCTTTAGCAGAATCATTTGTATTTTTGTTTTCAGTATTTGATTTGTGTGAAATTATTTTTTAATTTTATTATTTGCTGTAAATATAAAGTGGTCTTCAAAAATATTCTTAGACAGAAGAATTAATTTAGAAATATATTGAATTCAGAGAAGAACACCTTGGATTATACTAATGTTATTCATTAGAAGACTATTAGCAATTCATCACTATTCAGGCCATTGGTACATTAGTACATTCAAAGCTACAGGCACATCAGCGGGCTCTTATTTCAAACACCAAAACACCACTGGAATTTAATTAGAACTTTATTAAATAGGACTACTGATGATGTTTTTGGACTCTATGGGGTTTTTCTTAGCAAATTTGAAAATTTCCTCATTATATATATATATATATATATATATATATATATATATATATATATATATATATATATATATATATACTATATATATATATATATATATATATATATATATATATATATATATATATAGCATCTATTCGATACCGTATACATGCGGTTAATAAATGCTCATGTGACCATATATATATATATATAATTAAAGATATAAGCTTGAAAAGATTGTTATTGTTTCCTTAGAAGAATCATCATCTGATTTCACTATGTGACCAAGTTTAAATATCAGACAGGTGTCTCCATGAAATATTATATGCGTCATCTAATTTACTCGTTGGCCAGGCTTAAAAGCCAGAGTTCTCCGTAACCGTTTCCAGGCTTATAATTGCATGAAAAATCTTACTGTCACTAAGTTTAAAAAGCAAAGCTCTCTGTAAAGTTTCACCAGGTTCTTTTGTTAGTGAATTTTCATTGGACAGACGAATCGCAGAAAATGAGAATATTGTCTAGCAAAGATACAAATAAATACTAAGTGATGATTTTTGTGGAAAACATGCTTGTTAGATTTTAATCACGGTATCCAAGTTAATTTTGTTGTACAGCAAGTTTTTTATACTGAACCAACACTACACCAACCCTCTTTTTGAGTTTTTGACAAATTATCTTTTTCAACACGTTTGCTCAAACAACCAGTATGGACCTCGTGCATGTTGAAAGTTCATGGTATTAAACAAATCAGCATGCCTCTAATCACTCCTTAACCGTCTTGCTTTTGAGATATTTATAGCTGTAGCAGAAATAGATACATACGTAAAACAAGTCGGCTGTTCATTGGCAGCCAAAGCTACGCATTTGATTTCCAATGCTCGCCTGTGAAAAGCAGTCACCTAATAAGCCAACCAATTTATAAGTCTAAATTCAAATTAAATTAAATCCTGATTGCAAACTTAATTCCTGTGTCAATTTCTGAACGCATGGACCATCCTTTTCAGGTTCGTTCCTTCTACCTTAAACGTTAAGAGGTTGCCAAATACGAAACCATCCAGCGTTTCAAACGCAAACGATTGCATTGAATCATTCTATCTCACTCTCTGACCATGTTTAAATATCAGAGTTCTATTTAAGCGCTTCCATTCAACGATTATTTGGAATCATGTTTTATCTCTGTGACCAAACTTAAATATCAGTGCTCCCTGAAAGCGCTTCCCAGCAACGATTGCGAGCGTCATCTAATTTCACTCTGTGTCCAGGCACACAATTACATGGAATCGTGTTATTTCACTCTTTGACCAAGCTTAAAGTTATGATCTCTCTGCAAGCGCTCCCAGGCAAAAAACGTTTTGGAGCATCTTAATTTCAATATGTGGCCAAGCCTAAATATCCGAGTTCTCTGTAGGCACTTCCATACAAACGATTACATGGAACATATGATTTCACACTGTGACCATACTCAAAAGTCAGAGGTCTCTATCAATGTTTGCGGGCAACGATTACATTGATCATCTGATGTTTACTCTGTGGCTAAACTTATAAGTCCGAGGTCTTTTGTTAGCATTCCAGCAGCAGAGAGGGTGAACAGACCACTTTGCTAGAGACCTTATTTTTGAAATTTAAGGATTCCTACGAAGGCTGAAAAAAAAGTTTTTGGCTTAACAGTAAAAACTTCTCTAATTGACCAGATTTTTTCTGATTTTTTCACAATCTGGTCACTACGCGTTGGTCGTTCACCCTCTCTGCTGCTATGGTTTTTATCCAAAAATTGTATCAAGTCCGTTGCGATATCTTGACCTTGGATCATGTAAATTTATTGTTACAAAACCAAAGGGAGCAGCTTGTGCTTTTGAAAAGAAATTTTTAAATTTGTTCATGTCCATATCCCCAGAACACCAAGTATAATAAATATTCTGTAGAGTATAATTATCTACTCCATTAAATACAACTAAAATATTGCAGTTGTCTCTGATTACTTTTGGAATTTGTGTATATCTCTGAGTAACATAAATCACATCCGTGTTTTTATGTCTACCTCGAGAAAATATTCTAGCTGGATTTGATTGTTTTTCCAGCATAACATCATCATACACTACTAAATTATTAATGAATCCATCCAGATCATCTACAGATGGTGCTTCATCAATATCAGTAATAAAGTCTATGACTTCACTGTCTTCATGCAACAATTTTGCGTTTTCATTAAAATCTTTAAGTACTTCGTAACATCGCTGATCATCTACAGATGGCGCTACTAAATACAATTTATCCCACTTCAGCCATCTCATTATTAGACTGAGCAATAATTGCGTCTTCCCACTTCCAGATGGGCCTATTATAATCATTCTGATAGAATTCGGAAGCGCTGGATGGTGTTTTACTGGTTCTTGTTTTCGTGTCGCAGAAAAGTCAATTATATCCATATAATTAATAATATGAGTCTATATTGTGTTCGATGCAGAGCATCTACACCTACTACTGAATTAACGACAATAACAACAAAAAATAAAAGACGAGCACTTACAGGTAAGTGTGTGAAATATGGCACCAAGAAATATAAATTTATTTCATCAAAAACAGGTGGGGATATCGCTGCTTCGTTAGGAAAATTACCAGGAACTCCATGGGCTAAATACCCCGGTGAGAAACATTTACCCGGATATAATTATTGTGTTCCAGGAACTCGACTTGATATTCGACTTGACGAACGAGATCAACCAAAACCAGGAGAGTATCCAGTAAATAAGATTGATCAAGCATGTCACGTTCATGATGTCGCGTATAAAAGTAAGGATTTGCAACAACGACATCTCGCAAATGTGAAATTGATTCACGCATTAAATTCTATACCTAATAAATCTCTCAGAGAAAAACTCGCTAGCTTTCTAGTAAAAACTGCTATGAAAGGTAAACTAGTGCTAGGGGCTGGTAATTAATTATATAACTATCATAATGGAATCTGTTTATTATTCCCCGAGAGGGTATTGGAGAGGTAAAGCAGCGATTAGTAAACTCACCGAAGCAGCAGAAGTTTCACGTGATGTTGCTGCATCATGGTTAGCACGACAGGCAATGTGGCAAATCTTCCTGAGTCCACCTAAAAGAATTCAGTATGCGCATTTTGATGTTAGTGTTCCTAATGAAGTTCATCAAGCAGATATTTTATTTTTACCACACGATACCATTAAAACACGTAGACGTCAATACACGTATAGATACGCGTTAACTGTCGTTGATGTTGCGAGTAGATATAAAGAAGCGGAGCCATTATCAACAAAGACAGCATCTGAAGTTGCATCTGCGTTTGAACGCATTTATCAACGTGGTAGTCTACGATGGCCACGGTTATTACAAGTTGATCCTGGTAAAGAATTTCTTGGAGTAGTATCATCGTTGATGAAGAAGCATAACGTTAAAATTAGACGAGGACATACCGAAATTCATCGTGATCAGGCAATCGTTGAACGATTTAATAGAACACTTGCTGAGCGGTTATTTGGATACCAATATGCAAAGGAAATATCTACTGACCTCAAGGATAGATCTCGTGAATGGGTTGCAAGATTACCGAGAGTGATAGCTGCGTTGAATAATGAAATTACTCGTGCAGCTTCCATGAAACCTTCTAATGCGATCAAAAAAAAAATATATACCAATACGACGTGAATCTTTCTCTCAACAAGTATTAGGTAATGTTACAGTTAGATATTTATATGAACCTGGCGAACTTGAAGGTGGTAAAAAAAGAGCAACTGATCCTATATGGAGTGTGACTACACATACAATTTCTAGCGTGGTAAGATCCACTGGTAGACCTCCAATCTACAGACTGGATTCGAGAGCCCCTCAACGTGGATTTGTGCGTGAACAATTACAGGTAATTCCTAAAGACACACAATTACCACCACATAAAATTACATAACCAGAACCTCTACGTCGATTGCATTCAAGACAGGTCAGCATCACATTATCACGTGTATGACCAAGATCACTATTAATTCTGTCTACGGTAAATTGTCTTGGATTATTATTCGAATATTGCCATAACATATTACAGTTGCAACTTACGCAATGATTATTCTGTTGTTGTCTTAATGTTATAATAAATTCGGCATCAAGATCAAAGTCACGCTTATTTTTTTTGTCACACTGTTTATAGCTGACTAATTTTTTATTGATATCGACATTGTTAGTGATTTCTTCAGTTATTACGTAATCTGCAATAACCCTACGCAGTTGCGATATTCTCCTGACTCGAGATACGGCGAGATAGATTAAATTCGACCATTCAATACGATCATCTACAATCCAGATTCTAGTATCAGTTATAGTTAATCCCTGCGACGAGTGAATTGTTATAGCGTATCCTAACGTCCATGGCGATTTATCTATGTTCAACGCGTTCTCAACAACATCAACAGCAACCAACACGATATCATTCAAGACAAGATTTTGTACCCTCGGTGGAACCAAGGCACCTGGTATTTGAACTTCAATATTCTGTCGTCGAGTATCTGCTGGGCGATAACACAAAGGTACAGGTAACGTTGGAAACTTTTCTTTATGTAACGTAAATAATTTCTTTTGCAGTTCATCACGAACTATCTTTCTACTTGCGACTATCAAATCAGCAGGCCTCCATAAAATCCAAAATTCATTCATAGGAGTTTCTGCAATTACTTTACGCAGTATCTCGCATTGTATTTGATCTGGCTGCAGTCTGATTAATCTTTTAAGTTCTTTTAGCGGTTCATCAATGGATCTATGGTCATCATTTATTTCTTCGTAATAATCTACAAATGTTTTCAACCATTCATGTGAAGACTGTCCAACAAAGGGTGGTGGTTGACCATGATCGCCACACATAATCACAGCAGTATTCTTCAGTAACAACCAATCAAGAAATGTTTTTAGCGTTTCTAACGACACCGTGCATATCTCGTCCCATATAATATACTTGGGTATATATTTTTCACCCATCCGCGATGGGGTCCATGTATCTCCGCACCATCTAAAGAAACTATGATATGTACATGATTTTACTCCTCGTTCTTTTATTTCTCTAGCAAGTTTATGTGTAGGTGTCAAAACAATTATATCTGAGTTATTATTCATAAATAAGTTAATCGCACGAGTTGTTTTACCTGAACCTCCACACCCATTAAGATAAACGGTCTTATGTCTAGATACAGGATCGTACACAGATGGTGCAGATGACTTTGATGTTTGATTATTATTTTTGTAATATGTCTCCGCAATTTCAGCATCGGCAGATTCAGAATAACTAAGTATATTTTCTTGTTTTATCCTCCATGTCCCCCATTCACCATTACCGAGTTTTAATAAATCTTTATATTTTTTTGTGTACATAAAATGAATCCGTAGCGACTCTGACAGCGTGACGAGGAAATCTGTTTATCATCGATAATAGATTTATCGAAACGTACGCTAGCATCGAAGATCTTAAATGAGTAAACTGCGGTGACTCGCCATCGGTATAACTCACAATGGTACCTAGTTTTGTTTCATTTGATAAATAAGCATTACATCGGATTATAAATGTGTTTTTCTCCATCGTATCAGCGATTATAAAATCGAGTTCAGCATCGTCCATAATCAATCTTGTACACACTCGTTTATGATCATGTGATCCTCCTTGAGTAAACTTACCGATTATCTTTCTGTCGAGATCTTTTGCAAGTTTCTCATCGTGTTTAGCATCAAATACATCAGGTTCTGGTAACCAAACTTGCTTCTGTGAACTATACGATATAATCGCTTCATTTACTCTCAACGATATTAAAAATCCAGCATCAAGCATATATCGCAATAGTACTATCGGAACCCAACATCGCTCTGAAAAATGTCTTCCGAACCAAATATAAGTAATCGCATGGAGATCTTCTCTAAACTCGAATGATTCTACGTGAGCAAATCCTGTTAAGTCAAAATCTGGTAAGGGTCCGTTTATTGCAACCCTGGTCATGTCATGTGTAGGATGTCCGAATCTCTTAAAGTATTTAGAACATGCTCCATATCCAAGAAAACTCCCAGGATAACACGCTATCATATCAACGGAGATAACATCACTATAATCGTATTTGGTGTTCCATAATCCACCGTGCCCATATTCTATACAACTTTTCTTGACATCTTCAAGAAATTCCGATCGTGTCGTTTTCCATGAATTTTTCTCCTGAGCGAAATGAGCAGCGACTGACGGAACAGTAAAACAATTATTCAATAATTGTCTAACTATGACATCATCAGAGGTATATTTCAGTGCAAGATGTTCCATTTCTTCATGGAGAGATTCTGTACGATAAATATCACCATTAGGTCGTACAAATTGATCATAATGATTATATTCCGAACTCTGAAATAACCAAACAGAAACAGGATCGGTTTTACTAATATTCTTGATAAAATCAAAGATATCACCGTCATAAAATTTAACCTTTCTATCTCGTGGAAATATTGTTACTGCAGCAGTCCATGCATGCGCGTTATGATCAATAATATCTATCGAAGTCCCTCTGGATTCATATTTCGATTTGTACAAAATCTCTCCCGTTAACGTCTTTACTGTTATTGGAAATTTTAATAGCTTTCCCAGCTCAGCAACGTCGCTGATAGACGCTCCGGTATCTTTAACCGACTCTGCCCATGTATTTATTTTTTACGTCTTAAATCCGTTAAACCATTACCACGTATCGCGTTTGTAAAGTGTTCTGTAACTCGCTCAGCTACGCAATTTACCCTCGTTGATGCTGTCAACGGTGATGACAATTTCATCGGTTTGAGATCCCCAACATCAGGTTTATTATTCAGCGGAAATATTCCATAGACAACCGCAGTTACAGGGTAGGATCGCTCATAATACGGTTTATCTATACCAGTTAGTATTCCTGGTTTAGATTTATTACTCAAGAAGATATTATTTCCTGACTGCACGCGGACGGGATCGCGCTTGTCACGAATAATCCAAATATCTTCTTCCGTATTTACAATAAATTTTATTAAAATAAAATATTTTTGATTATCAAGGTGGTTAATGATTACTCTTCCTCGTTTGTCATTCATCGTATTAGAAACATTTTCCAACTCTGAATGTTGACCATGCATGAACTGCACCATCGTCACGAAATTCCTTCTTGGCCTCACGGATACGTTTAGTTATATCCGCATTCGTTAAAGCTAGATCTTGCATCGAAATACTAAGTTTATACTCGGGTAGTCTGTCAAGATCGAATCTGGTTGCGTAGGGTTCAATCACGGATAATTCTTCCATATTATAATTAGGCAAATATATATTTAATTGAACATTAATCTTTTGTATATGATTCAACCAAATCATTGCCACTGGTTAAAAATCGGTTATACGTCTCCGTGTAACAGAACATGCGTGAATGAATACTGTAGTTATCATATGCAATGCGTCAGAAATGGGAGTCTAGGACCAAAACCGTGTATTGTGTGTAGTGCTGGAGTGCGAGGAAGGACTCAACTGTGTGCGCAATGCGGTGGTAAAAAATACAGAGAGTTGAAACGATATTACGATAAAAAATATAACGCTGACTCTCCTATAAAAACCGAAGAAGATTATCTGGCTAGATTTTCAAAAAACAATGATTTAGACAAATAAATATTATATATATAAATGGAACAAAATGAGTTTGTGAAGCACCCAATCATTACTAATTATGAAGCATCTCGAGAAGATGTGATTAGAAACTGCAGATTGAAAAAACCAGTCGGTAGTATTGATAATACTGGTTATCTTAGATTTACTACTAATGGCAAGAAAAAAAAATATTTATCTCATATATTTACCTACGAGTGTTATTTTGGACTGATCAAGGATGGGTATGTGGTGGATCACATTAACGGCGATAAACTTGACAATTCACTTGGAAATCTACGAATTACTACACAGAGTCAAAATTGTAAATCCGGAAACACAGGAAGGTGTAAATTATACAGAAAGAGAGCTATTAAATCCGTAAATACAGAGACTGGGGAAGAAATTAGTTTTGAATCAATTAATTCTGCTAGTAAATATTTTGACATAGTACCACAATCGGTACAATACGTGGCAGAAAATATACAGAAATCTTCCTTTTCCAAAAGATTTGCACAAAAAATAAGATTTCAATACGTTTAGTCTACCGTATTTTTAATGTTACCAAATGATTTAGCACTCCGTCAAGCATAATGATAAATATCGTAGTTATCCGTTTATACGAGTTAATGTCAAAAGCTATCATGATTGTCCATACCTGTAAAACATTTCAGTGAATTTGGATCTCAAGTACTGCAAATAAAAATAATTTTATTTATTTCGTTGATTTTGTTCTGAAAACCGCGTTTTTTGTTCGAAAATATCGTTTTTTGCATGAAAAATAACCAAAAATCAGTCAGATTTTGACAAATTCTGAGGGTGAAACCCCCAGGAAGGTTAACGGGAATTAACATTAGGTTTTTGATTTATCGATCAAAAACTGGTTTTTTCCGGATTTTTATCGTAATTCGCCAGCAAAAATCTACACAATACGAGCAAAAGAACTGGAAAAAACCAGTTTTTCATCGATAAATTTAAAACCTAATGTTAATTCCCGTTAACCTTCCTGGGGTTTTGACCCAACGAAAACTAGCAAACTCAACGAAAAACTTTACACAACGGGTAATATTGTACTTGATACCTACTGAAACATAATGGTTGGGATACAATATACTTGTAAATATGTGTACGTTGCTAAGCAGAATGTTAGTTTTCCCAAGGATTTTGTTTAGCTATTATCACAGTCAATGATCCATCATTATCGCTGTCATTTTCACTCGTATTTTCACTCGTATTTTCACAATGCTCTCTTAACTGTCTTATACGAAAGTTCATAATCTTTCTCTGTTGGTATTCATGAGATAATTCTAGCTTGATTTTGTCAATAGCGTTTGAGAGAGGCACAAACAATTTTACGTGATCATCAGTGACAGTTGCCAGTGACTTTAACATTCCTTGTTGGATAACTTTCATGAATTTATAATCAGCGGATAGCGTAAATCTGTTCTCGTTCTTTCGTTGTTGTAATGAGTCAAAATCACATAGAATCTTTTCAGCATTAAGATTCTCAGATACATTCATACCGTTATGTTGTAATTTTTTAATCGCAGAAACAATGGCATTGATATTTTCAAAATTCATTATATAATAAGTGTATATTTAATATAAAAATAAACAAAAATATACAGCTGGGGGGGCTAATGGGCTAAAACTGAATAATATGTACCCTTGCTGGGCCTGGTCAGACTTAGAAAGATCTACCTGATAGCTACCTTCAATAACATCGCATACCAGATTGATTGCAATTGTTGTTGTTATATTTACAATGCCTGGCGATATATGACGTCCGGCACCAAAAGGGTTGTTATTGTGTTTTGGTATAACCGGTGGTGGGGCTATTTTTCTCCACGATTCAATTACTCCCGGATAATATTCCTCAATAAGATCACTTAATGATTTCTTCATTTCAGCGTTATTTAAATCTGGTATAATAAATGTTTGTAAATCTTTTTCTGTAATTTTATAATGATTAAGAAATACTTGTTTAAATTCTGGATTTGAGAGAGGAAATTCAGTCGCAATGTTTATAATACTTCGATTGGCGATGTCTAAATCGAATAAGATCCCATTTAAATGTTTTATTGACTCGATTATTTGCTGCTTGACATTATGATCATAATGTTGAGATAATGAAATAAGTAAACTTCTTAAATCATTAAATGTTTTATCGTATTGGGTTTAAGAGTATCTAAAAAATCTTTTAAAATTCTTCATCAACAATATCTCGATCCCGCGCCCCTGGCGTCCTGATAACAGTAAATGCTGATCTAGTCATCTTGGGAATTCTTTTACCGTAAAAATCGGTAAAGTAGTATGTATTGTTGTTTGATCAAATCCAAATAATATATATATCTCCATGGATTTTTTCCTCGATATTCTGGATTTTTAATGAATTTTTCTTCACTCGTTTTAAATTCTTCTATTTTTGGTTTTGAAACTCCATTATAAACAGGTGCGACTTCAGGCCATCCTAACACAGATCTAATCGAACTTTGATAAATATCTACGAGGTAATCAGGAGAATTTATTTCAATCACCGCTGATAGTGTTGGTTCGTAAGCAGTGATCGCTATTTTGGATTCTTCCCCTGTGATAGATTTAATTCTGCGTTGGAACTCATCATTAATCTCGTCTATTTGATAACTACCCGTTGTAATTCCAACAACTTGCCAATCAGGAGTTCCATCAGGTTTATTCTTATTTGCGAATACTAGTGAATTATTTGGTTGTTGTCCACCAAACGGTTTTGACCTGATATTTGGCCAACTATGATAAACTCGAAGCTGCGCTAATGCTATTTCCTTTGCTAGAATTGCAGTCGGAAAATTAACGCTAAATTCAGGATTGGTTGAACTTAGTGATATCATAGTAGTTTTTGACGGCGTTGTATTAGCTACGATCTGCTGTAATAGTTCGCGCGACTCTGACATTATTGTTATCGCTATTATTTAATTCTCCATTTTTCCGCATTGGTTATTGTCACTAGCGATTATGAATGCTTCATCGTAGGTTTTCATTATCGTTGCGAACTCCTCATCAGATATTTTACCATCACTGAGATACAAGGAAAGATACGAGCATAATTTAGTGTAGGCGGCTGTTGCTGTGTGCAATTTCATTATGTACTCGTTTAATTTATCATTTGTACACGTAGATATTTTCTTAGCGATAATACTGAAAATACCTGCGCATGTTGTTGCCGTTGAAACTATAATTGTTACAACTGCAGGCGCTGTCATCGTTACTGTTGATAGTAATAATCCAGTTCCAGCAATAACAGCAGAAACCGAATCTACCATTATATCAATAACAACCATACGACGCCGATATTTTTTTACCTTTATCGTGTAATCGTCGATGATATTTTTTAATTTGGTTTGACACTCACATACTTGAGCGTATCTGTGACGTTGAACATCGATAAATGACTCTTGATTCATTATACTTATCTAGATAACTAATTGAGGAGTTTCACACACAAATTCCAAACACCACCAGTATAATGCTCTGGTTAATTTTTTATCAGATGCTTCCAGCAGAAATGTTTCTTCCGCATCTTTATTTGTTATGACGGATACAACTCCAGAAAAAGTATCGTTTGAATAACGCCATGGAAATGTAGTAAATATACTGAATTTTGCACTACTAAATACGGACAGTCTGTATACACCAGTGACTTCTGCGGTGTGTTTGAGATTATTATCTTGCAGTGTCCATACTCTTAATCCTGATGCTACTGTGTATACTACGTTGAAGATCTGTTTGTGAGGAATTTTAATAAGATTCGTTTTTTCAATGATATTAGGAATTCCACTAACAATATCGTTGATTTTCATGTTAATGTCAGTAAGTTTTATGTCAACGACTGGTGGAGTTCCAAAAAAGTCATTAATAGATCTGTTTACATTTCTACGAAAATTTAGAAATGTTTGTACGTGATTAATATAATCAGCTCTAAATGTAGCAATTCCATCATTGATTGTCGTTAACGAAGTCATTATTGGAATTTCCTTATCGTCGACGTATTTCTTCGTTGCGGCGTCAAAATCTGTTTCTGGTGTTCTGAGATTATTAATACCATTATTATTCATGTCAAGAAATGCACGCATTATACCACCGCGCACTGACACGTATTTGGATTCTTGATCATCGACGTATTTTTTTGTTGCTGCGTCTGTATTTGCGATTGGATCTCCAAGATATGTAATTTTTCTTCCTGACATAATAATATCACCGGTAAATACATCACCAGTTTTCTTAACATAGTCGTTAACCGATTTACCGGAATCCTGTATTTTACCTTGATCGGTGAAAGTAACGATATTATTAACAACCGCGTTGGGAATTCGTATAAGTACATCTAGTAGTTGTATGTTACTCGTTTTTAATCGTCCTTGTTTGTCCTGAAAAACGACGACTTCATTTTGATCCACACTTGTGATATTTAATAAATCATCGATTTCATTTCTGAGATGATCAAGAGTTGCATATTTAGATAAATCGACCTTCTGATCTTTGCGAGTAGATCTTCCATAAATATCTACCATTATATTTACTGATATCTGTTTAAGTGTGATACCGTTCAGTAGTGAACGCGTGCACGACTTTATGAGGTGGCGCTGTTGATTTTGATACAGCATCAAGCACAGCGAGGGTTTCACGGCCGCATATTGGGGGATCAGTTATTTTTTGTTGGTAGCGTTGAATACCAGATTGGAATACTTTTATCGCCGGTAACGTACTCTAAAAAATTCTTTTGGTGGTGCTAATCCATACGAATCGAAATAAATAATTCCACGTGGATCAATTGCATATCCGACCCAGTGCGTGCCTGGACCAGAGTTTTTATCGAGATTAATGATACCGGTTTCAATATTGTTTGGTTTATTTGGCAATTGATCGCGCATAAAAACACCTCTGAAGTTTTTTATTTTTAGTTGCTTAGCAGCATTAAGTAAATCAAAATTGGACATGGGTGATATTAGTAAACTGTCCCGGGAAGTCTTAGACCCTTTCCGTACCACGAATACGGGGTTCCTGGTAATCTTAGACCCTTTCCGTACCACGAATACGGGGTTCCTGGTAGTCTTAAACCGCTTCCCTTTTTTTTAAATTCCTTGTCCGGTTGCTTTCTTTAACGCCATTCCAGCAGCAGTTCCAACAGCACCTAGCGCAGCTGCTTTTGCAACAGCTGGGGTTGCAGCTGCTATTAATGCTGGTATAGCTGCGAGAAGTGGAAATATCCCACCCGATTTAGCAACGTCTTTGATGGCGCCCGCAGAAAGATTAAGTTTGACGCCTTTATTTGATTTTTTAGCTTCATTGAAGTTTTTGAACTGACGCTCGGTCAACGATAGTTTATTTGCACCGGTCATTTGTTCTCGCTTTAGCGATATTTTTAACGCACAATTTTTTTTTTTTTATGCTGATTGCAGCTTTTTAATCTGACCAGGAGTCAGACTCACACTAACGTGATGATATGACATTATTAATATTTTGAACGATCTAATTACATGTTTAGAAAATATTTTACATATTTTCTACTGGGGCATCAATAACTCTCATTCGTCCACCAACACCTTCGAGTAACATTGATTTATCGCTGAGTATAACTGCGATTGCTCTATAATTAGGAATAGCTCCAGCATCTCTATTAACACGAGCTCGAAAATGAATATCAACTACTGATTGTCTGGTTAAATCTAAATGTTCTAGTGAAAAGTAATAAATCGGATACAGCAATGTAAAATCTAGCTGCGATATTTGTAAACCAGTATCAATGTTTTGATCACGTCCCATGAACGACATAAGACGATGATATGCACGTGCTACATGATTATTTTCAAAATTCAGTAATATATATTCGGATGGTTCTTGATGTCCATTTATCCTTAATGAAGCTTCAGAAACACAAGTTTGTCAAATATCATTAAACTTTTTATTTGATTGCTTACACGCGTATTATCCTGACGCGCAATAAATATATGTCTTGGTGCAGAAACACCTTGCTGAGAAGCTATTTGCCTTGTGAATAGACCATTAATTGCATTCTGAACAACATCTGTGGTCATCGTTAACCATGATAACGCTGATTTACCACCTTGACTCATAAAAGATAGTAACCGATCTTCTTCAGATATTGTTGGAGTCATCACTGGCATCCACAGGGAAAGTTTTGTTAGTGATACTTTACCATGAAGTGCCGCAGTTGCATTAGCATCAACTCCTTCAACATGCCACATTGCATCATTGTCATCGCCTTTTCGCACAAGTACAACCGTATGTTTGGCTCCAAAAATAACTTTTCTGACATTTCTGCAAAATCCAAATATGTGTGACAGTGGAATTGCACATGAAAACCTTCTATCTTTCAACATTGATTTACGTGATGCAAATCCCAAGTTGAAATTTGCGTTCATTGATATTACTGCGGGAGTTTCTGCGGTTCCTGCAGCATTTCTTACATTACCTGTAGTTACATTTTTATGATCCGAGCGATCAGAAGTGTCCTTTACAAACATTGATGGACCAGCTAATCTTGAATAATCATCGCTGTATCGTGCTAGACCCAATATTGTTGTAGCAACGTCAACGTCTTTCTGGATTGATTCAATATTTTTTCCATCAATCTTGTACGTAGGGCTGTCAAATAACGCCATAATACCATTATTAACAAAACCAAAACCATCATTATTATCGTATTCAGTATCATCCTCTTTATAAATTTTACCTTCTACTTCAATAAATGCTTCAGCGGGTAGGAAATACCTACTTGTATCCTGAACCTGTAGTTCAATTCGTCCACGCTGATTTGGCAGTCGTGCGTCATAAGAATAGTACTGATAATCGCGCACAGACTCATCTTTGAGAACTGGTGCGTCCATGTCAAACGCGGGGTCAGATATGCGCTTGAACATCTTTATTATTATCGTCTTCGTCTAACGCGAAGACCACTCCTCGAAGAAAGACCACTTCCTGCTATCAGACTAGCGGTTATATTTTTTTCTTTGACATCGGGACATCAGCCAACTCCGCTCGTTTTTGATTAGCGGCTTGATTTATTATTTTACTTACACTTGCGGGCATCACTTCAGTGCTGGCCAATTTCACAGGTTGAGGTCGGGTCGCTTGTGGTCTGCGTATTAATCTTGATAGTCTATCTTTGATTGCTGAGAATGCTTTGCTAGCAATATTACCAACAGCGCCTATACCTTTTTCACGAACAACATCAATAGATTTCATGCCTAGCTGCTTTGCAATCGGTATTGCTTTTGGGGCTATTCTTCTAAACAGACCCTGGACAACATCACCTAATCCATCTCCGTAGGTCGTTTTGTATACTGGTAATCGAGAGTTTATTACCCTGACCATGGTAGGTCCACGTTGAGTACCATGCACGATCATTTTCTTATTAAATGACTATCACTAATTGTATCTAATCACTGTGGTAATCATCGGCGATTTCATTAATGAGAGACCGATATACATTAATATCCATGATACCGCCTGTAAATAATCGTTTACAAATATCAGCTGCTTCATTAATGATTTCTGATGAATTACTACCAGCCCGTTTTCCTCCAATGAGAATTTCTAGTCGATCAACATCAGCAAGAACGTTATTGGGGCAAGTAATAAGACCACTTCCAGTTGCGCCAGGATCTTGATATTCTTCCTCAGTTATTTTGACTGGTTTTTGTGATTCTTCTTGTTGTCGTTGTAGTAATGTTTGTAGTCGTGGTATTGGTTGCTCTGGTGATGGAAATTTGAGTCGTGGTGATGATATTGGTGATAATTCAAATTGTCGTGATGCTTTTTTACTTGGTTTCGATGGTGTTTTGAATGATTCTGGATAATCACGAAGTGATTGATCAAATGGTTTTGGAGATTGTTGCCTTTTACGTTTTTTCTTTCCATTTCTTGTTTTCTTAATTGTTTTATTTTTTTAATTTCATTATTATAAACCCGATATGATGAATCATCATCTCTAGCTTGTTCAACATTCATGCGTATGCGATATAAATATTTTTGTCATTGTTCACTGCTTTTAATATCTTTAGCGTATTCAGGTTTCATTAATTTATCTCTTCGACTAAAATTATTCACAGCAAATTCAGCCAATTCTTGTAGGTTTTTAATATTGTTAATTACCTTAATAGTTTTTTCATCAATTTTATTTATCAATTCAACTGCTAATTTTGGTTTAGGGGCTGGTGCTTCAACGCCTTCAGGCTGAGCAGCAGCTGGTTGAGCAGCTTGAATCAGGTCAGCAATATCAGCAGGCAATGTTGCAAGAGCTTGTTGTGTTGCCTCAGTTGCTGTAACAATTTTCTTCGTTGGTTCGACAATTGGTTTAAATAATTTTTCTGTACCTTCTGTAAATTCCACCTGAGTCTCCTGACGCGATTGTAATTGTTGCTTAACAGAATCACGAACAGGTAGATATTTTTTAATTGCCTCTAGTCGCTCTCGAGCTAATTTATCCGAGTGTGGTTCTCCAATACTCATTATTGCTAATATTTATACTTGCTGTTTAATTTATAGCAGCAGAGAGGGTGAACGACCAACGTGTAGTGACCAGATTGTGAAAAAATCAGAAAAAAAATCTGGTCAATTAGAGAAGTTTTTACTGTTAAGCCAAAAACTTTTTCAGCCTTCGTAGCAACCCTTAAATTTCAAAAATAAGTCTCTAGCAAAGTGGTCTGTTCACCCTCTCTGCTGCTATTCCCGATCAAAAATTAATGGATCATATAATGTCATACTGTTGTGAAGCTTAAGTCAGAACCCCCTGATGTTGTTCGTCTTTCGATTTCTAAGCCGGTCATGATGCCACTAACAGCTTAAATTTCTGAGTACATGAGTGGTGATCAGGCCTATATGTGATCGGAACTGTCTGAGGCACACTGCACATGAAATGCCACTTGAGCTGCTTGGCGAAATGCTGCAGTTCTGAGATATACGATGCTCACGCTTCAGTTCTATTCATTTCAAAGTATGAAGATTCTGTATTAATGAGATTTTGTTGGAGAGATCCTGTGAGAGATCATTCCAAGGATCAGGGTGATTGGTGAGGTGTTTCATTGATGACTTAAGGGGGTCTTTGAAGCGTTTATTCTCATTTCAGCTTGCCGTAGAAGATCCTCTTTGGTAGTTGCTATTCTTTTCGACCATCAAAGACAACTTGATGCTTGTCTTTGACCCTCGGTAAGGAACTTTGTACCCTAAATTTCTGAAGGGAATCCTGATTACGTACGTGTGTGTGCTTTGACAGGTTGAAAGAAGCCCTACCCTCGTTTACGAAAAACATGATTGCATGAACAAAGAACATAAGGAATTACTACATTCAAAACATGAAGAAAACAAAGTAAAAATAAAGGAAATAAAAAGTATGGTATTAAATATTGTCAAAAAGGTTTATTATAATAAGATTTTCTTGATTAGATGCAATGTCTTTACACAGAATTTTAGACACTTGTTATCCGGCTTGACTTTTACCTTCGTATCAGGACTAGGTGTTCTGCCGAATCAGTAGTGCAGGGCACCTATTTTACTAATCAGTTAAGCTGACCTGAATATACAGTCATTTATTTAATTTTGACACGTATATTACACACACACACACACACACTTTGAATTATAGGAAATAATTGTTTAATTTTACAACTCTTGTAGCTTTTCGCTCTTTTCTGTTACATAGACACTCGTAACAATTTGAACTTGCAATTTTATAGGATAAGGCGCTGCTTTGATACATCCGGGTATTCATCACCCATGTTTATCTAGTGATGCTTGAATGCGATAAAGATAATTTTAACATTCGATCAGGCGATATCATATTGCTCTAATAGTGTGATACTAGATCTCTCAGCTAATCAGGGTGAAGGTCAACAATCTACTCTTCATATCCGGGAACCTATCAAGAGGTAATCGTTTGAAAGGGCATGGTTGTTTATTTTCTCTTCAAACTCTTGAATAGTCTTTAATATGCAAGTGGACAGGTTTGACAAGCAGTCTTTTAATAATGTGTACTCCTGTTTACACTTATGAAAACTTGTAGCTTAACCCAGTTTACCTGTTAAGAAACCGTCATTCGTTACTAAATACTTAACAGTTCTTTATACATCCTAGCAATATTCAAATTACCCTGATTGCCTTGAAAACATTAACAATTAAATTATCAGTTTCGTCTGTTTTATAATTCATTGTTCATTTACTTGGTCGTCGATTGGTGGTTTTATCACTCATTTTATTTGATCAGCTTCAGGTATATGCTAAACTTTTTTTTTGAATGAGTTTTTTTTTTTCATATTTAGTATCGTTCAGTCGTATATGGCAACAAAAAGGTTCAGTCGTTTATGGCAACAAAAAGGATTAAGAAAGGTTGAGAGCACAGTTCTGCAAGTACACGTATAATGACTTTATTCTTGAATCGTCAAAAGGAGTTTTTAACAGGATTTGACATGAATGGATTCATGGATTAAATGACAACACAACACAATGTATCAAAGATGGAAGTTCATGAAATGACTTATAAAAAAAGTATATCCTCTATAACATACCGTGTGATTCTTTCACGCTCCAACCACACGACTCATTCGATTACTTAACACATTCACAAATGGGAATACAAAAATGTGATTCATATATTCAAAAATGAAGGTAAGATTCACATAATCTCATGTAATGAAAGTTAAGATTCAAATAATCACGTCATGAAAGTGACAAATTGTATTCGATTGAAACATCATTAATTGAAACAAATATGAGCAACTGAATCAGCATAACCAATTCTACCAAACACATGACTTGTGACTCAGTCATTTGTACAGCCCGTACAATTCATAACCACGTATGGCTCATAAATATTTGTAAAAACTTCCAAACGAAACATTTTGACCTGGTTTATGTGTCCATTGTCAAACCACACAGTTCTCCTGAATTCTTGGGTTGGCCCAAACTTGTATTGGCCATACACACCTTTCATAGATCCACCATGGGCACAAGTTGATAATCAGCAGTTGCGTCCTTGTAT